>JAHDVE020010032.1:0-58060 GCA_022606495.2 Halesus radiatus | reverse complement strand
GGTACTAACGGCTAGCTTCGCTATGTTAATTGGGACTGCAACTGATAGTTGTATTGGTGTTACTGATACTAATGTTGTGTTCATATTATTTTGTTATGATTCCCTCATCTGCATGTTTACTTAGGCATGGTTTCATGTTGTTTTTGAACATTAGTATCCCCGTGTTTTTTTTTAATATCACTTGGAAGATCGTTATATAATTTTGCAGCATGAAAATTATATTTTTTTGACCAAAAGATGGATTTAATCTTGGAATGTTAATTTCATGTTTGTGTTCTTGAAGTGTAAAAGTGTTAGTAATAATTCAGTTTTTCCTTTTAAATTGGGTCGAGCATTTTTTTAATACAGTTTTATATGTGTTTATTGGTATATTCCATGTCTAGACGTCGTGATTTCGGTTATGCAGATCGAAAGTCTTAATGAAATAGCTCTTCGAAAAGACTGAAAAAATGTTTTTCTTGACTGAAAGTTCGGCACTATAAATCTTCTGTTTTTTCACATAAATGAAAAACATTATTTTTTGTACAATAAAAGAAATACGTCGATCTCAATGTTATCTACATCCATCAATTCTTGTCGAAAGCATAAGCTATCTCACACCTAATGGATTCCCACTTCAGAACTCCACATTTCCTGGAAATGCATTATCATTCCAAGTTCACATTACACGAATCCCACGCACCGGCTTTATCTCACAGAGGCGTGAGTGTGCGGGCAGGTGGGGAGGCGGGGAGGCGGGCAGGCGGGGAGGCGGGGAGGCGGGGGAGGCTGGGAGGATTTATAGTATAGGTCTAGAGAGATACATACATATGTTGATCCATCCCATTAACGCTGAAGTTAGGTGAGCTGCCTTGAAAATATTTGATTTAAAACAGCAAATATATTTCTGTATTTCAAGTTATTGAGTATTAACTGACGTTTACCCGGCGTTGCTCGGGGCTGTGGATGGAGTAAAGTAAATCGGAGTAAAGTTTTGAGGTTGTGCGTTCTAATAAACTGGATGGAAATAAAATAAAGAATAAAAATACGTTTATTTCTAACTATACAACTAATTACATAACAGAGCGGAGGTGGTCGTGGTGGAAGTAAATGGTAGTAAAGGGCCTGTTGGGGATCTTGGGTGGAAAACGCGGTTAGTTTAGTCACTACACAAAAGTGCCATGGGTGTAGTCCCATCCCATTTTTTACACACTCTCAGAAGTGCCGAGTTTTTACGCACTCTCAAAAGTTTCGAGTTTTTCACACTCTCAGAAGTGCCGTGTTTTTAAACACTCTCAGAAGTGTCGAGTTTTTAAACACTCTCAGAAGTGTCGAGTTTTTAAACACTCTCAGAAGTGTCGAGTTTTTAAACACTCTCAGAAGTGTCGAGTTTTACACACTCTCAGAAGTGTCGAGTTTTTAAACACTCTCAAAAGTGTCGAGTTTTTACACGCTCTCAAAAGTGTCGAGTTTGTACACGCTCTCAGAAGTGACGAGTTTTGCACCATGTTTAATTTTTTCGCATTTATGGTAATATTTCATATATATTTAATAAATACACTGATTTATTGCCTAGTGGCATTTTCTACCAACCAACCCTTGGTGGGAAAATGAACATTTTTTTATTTTTTTTTATGTAATATGATAATTTTTTTAACAGAGAGTATATAAAAATAAGACATGATTCATATAGTGCAACAAAAAATATAATATAGCTATTCCTCACCATAAAGAAACAAGGTTCTTGTGTTTGGTGAGTGATTATCGCTTAATTAATCAAATCATAACTTAAAATATTGTTGTACAATAGCAGGAAAATATGAATTTGTCGTGTAAATTTTGTAATTTGTCACTAGTAATAGTATTAAAGAAAATGAAAAGAAAATGAAAAGAAAGTAGAAGAAAAGAAGAGAAGATAATAATAAAAGACAAAAAAATCTAATAATAATAAAAAAAATAATAAAATTTAAAAAAATTGTTACAGTAGTTTGAGGTAATTTTTTAATCTATGTTGGAATTCATCGATATTTTTTATAATTTTAAGATCAGATGGCAGATTGTTAAAAAAAGTTATTCCTAGAAATAGGTATGTGTTTTGCGTAAGCTTAGTATTGAATGGCGGGATTTTAATGTTTTGCTGATACCTTGCGGATATATTAAATTGTAATTTATTTAACGTTTTTTCTTTAAAGATTTGAATAATTGCATATTTTTTTATAAATTTTATCTACTGTAGGTACATTGAATATTGTAAAAAGCTTTTCGGTGGAAAATGATGATGGTTTTTTAAAAATTACCTTTATTATCAATCTTTGAATTATTTTAAGTGGACTTAAAATATTATCATATGTTCCCCCCCAGCCAATAATTCCATATTGTAAAATAGACTGAACACTTGCATAGTACACTCTTTTTAGGTTTTCTAGTCTAAGAATATTTCTTAGTCTTATAAATATATATATACTTTTTCTAATTCGTTTAACAAGTTCACAAATATGTGTTTTCCATTTAAAATGCTGGTCTATATATACACCAAGGTATTTAATTTTGGAAGTTGGACTAAGTATTGAACATGCTTGATTACAAGTGATTCTGTTGCAGTTACTTTGGTGTATTATAATTTTTATTTCTGGTTTTGATTTAAATTTATTGATAGAGAAAGGAATAATTTTTGTTTTTCCAGTGTTAAGGGAGAGTAGATTATTATCGAACCAATTTTTTAATATATTAATATCAGTATTTACTAGCTTGTTAATAGAATTCCAGTCAGTACTTTCAATTATTATGACAGTGTCGTCAGCATAAGATATTATTTTTCCGTTTAGCTTTTGCATGAATATGTCATTTACATAGATGATAAAAAGTAGAGGTCCCAGTACTGTACCTTGATGTATGCCAAAATTACTTGTTTTTTTTATGACTAAGTACCTCGTTTATTTTTACCACTTGAGGACGTTTGAAAAGATAGCTTTTTATCCATTCCAGAGCTGTACTATTTATTCCAATGTTGCTTAATTTATTTATAAGTTTGTCATGAGATATGCTATCAAACGCTTTTTTGAGATCTATAAAAATTCCAAGGCATTTTAGTGATTTATCTAATGAAGTGTGAATAAGGCTAGTTAATTTTGAAAGTGCATCCTGTGTGCTTCTACTTTCCATAAAGCCGAATTGATTTTCGTGAATTATGCTATTACATTTTATAAACTGGTTAAGTCTTTTTTTACAAGTTTTTCAAAAATTTTTGCAATATTTGAGATTACTGAAATGGGACGGTAATTATTAACATCTTCGGGATTACCAGACTTAAATATTGGAGTTATGGTAGTTTGTTTGTAATTACATGGAAATACTCCGCATTGGAAACTTGTGTTGATTATATGCATTAACGGTTTAGAAATTTTGTTTTTAATATTTTTTAAAATGTTAATTGTAATTCTATCAAAACCTGGGGCAGGGCCTCCTTTCATGCCGTTTATAATAGTTACTATTTCGTCCTCTGTGGTGAGTTGAAATGTTTACATTTTATTTTTAACATCAACATTACAGTCTGGAATTGTTATATTTGGATCTTTGTGTATGAGATTGGCAAGATTTTCTCCTATATTTGCAAAGAATTCGTTAAATATATTTGCTTTTAAAGGGTTCTCTTTGCAACATGTTTTCGAATTATCATGAATAATAGTGCCGATTTCATTGTTTTTATACTTTTTTTTGTCCATTATCTCATTTATAATCGTCCATACTCCTTTGTCATTTTCAACCTGTATCAACTTCTGTTTGTAATAGCTTTCTTTTGTATGTTTTATGATATATGAGAGTTTATTTTTATATGCTTTAAAATGTTGCTGTAAATGTTAATTATTTGGTTGTTGATTAGTTAATCTATAAAGAGCTTGCTTGTGACGTACGGATACTATTAAACCGTGAGTTATCCATGGTTTTATAGGTTTGAGGTTAGGTAGTTTGGATTTGGATATGACATTATTTGTTGAGTCATTTATGAATTTAGATAATTTTTCTTCAAACATTTTACAACAAACATTGACATCATTACATTGATATAAATCAAGCCAATTTTCTACTTCTAATTTACATTTTAACGTATCAATGTTAAGTACTTTTTTGAAACATTTTCTTGTTTAAATAATGGCAAAGTTGGATTACAGAATTTATAATTAAAATACATGAATAATGATCAGTGATAGTTGTATGAATGACAGCGGATATAATATTTTGGATATCAGAAATATTTGTAAATATATGATCTAAACATGAAGGTCGTTGACCTCGAACGTTTCTATTATATGAATTTATGCACGGTAAATAATTAAGTTCCGCTAACATGTTTAGATAATTATCTTTATCCTTACTAGAGTATTCTTTTGCAATATTGAAGTTCATATCTCCAACAATAATATTATTTTTATTTCTAAAATTTAATAATATATTTTTTAATTCATTTATAAATTGTGATATTACTGATGCATGAGTGCGATAAACGGCAATAATATTATAATATTTATTTTGGTCTTTATAATAATATATTAATTGTTTTTATGTTTAATTCGTAGAACTCCATTTAATTTTTTTTTAAATTTAATGTAAATCAAATTTAATAATGTTATTATTAAGTTCTGTAAGTATTTTTAGTTTTTATTATTATGACAGCTGTTTCGGCGTTTAAGGCCATTTTCAAACTGTGGTTAATCCACATTGTGACGACTGATTTATATGATTTAATTTACTCCCACTCGATTTCAATTTGGATGGGTAATGATTTATTATCGGTAAAACCGATTTAGTTAGAAAGCAATTAAAATTCTGAATTCTTTGAAGTTTTCACATTTATAATGTGTTTACTCGTATTCTGACAATGTTTTCTTAATTGATTTATTTAAATGTGTTGTATTGTGTGGTAATGTGAACATACTGAGAAGCGGTGAATATATAATTTTCCTTACTTTATTAATTAATGAATAATTGATAATTTTTTGAGGTGGAATGATCATGTAGAAATGTTAGTAAATAAAACTAGGACACTGATCTACATATTTAAAGATCTCATACATGTACTAGACAAGGATAAATTAAAACAGTTTATTTTGCTATAATTCAGTGTCCACTTTCGTATACTATAGTGTTCTAGGGTTCCTGCCTGAAGACTGTAATAGAAGCACTTAATATTGCCCAAAACCTGATTCTCAAAGTTATGTACAAGAAAAAATGCAGATATCCTTCACAGTTACTTTATAATGAATGTAATATAATGCATTTAAAATAACTATTTATGACACAAACGCTGTGCAGATTTTTTTAACAAGATTAGTTCTGCGATAAGAACGCTGCAAATTAGTACTACAAGAATTGGCTCTGGTCTGAACTTTATGGCAATTCACCCTAAATCCTTATTTGGGCAAAGGCATTATTTGTACCAGGCTCCACTTCTATTTAACAGCCTTCCAGATCACATTAAATCGTCAAATCATTGTGTACATTTAAAAAGAATGTTAAATTATGTGTGCTATCCGAGGATTTCCAACATATTCTTACATCTCTGTCCTTTTAAATTGTGGCATAATTCGTTGTATATATATATTTTGTAAACTTTTTCCTTTTATAATGTATTTTTTTCTCTTCATTTCTTCTCTCCTTTTTAAAATAATTAGTTTTATTATATTTTTTCTTTGCAATTAAATTTCAATATATTCATGGTTACCCTACATGTTTACTACATTATAATGTAATGATTTTCCTGGAATTAGATTAATAGGTACCATGTTGGTACCCAATTCGTACAAACGTTAATGTAACAATATTGTTCCCCTAATATAATAACCTCAACACAGGCTTGTCCTAGGAAGGTTAAAAATTCTAATGTTCCAAAAAAATACAATGTAAAGAAACAATAAATAAATAAATGTTATATTAGGATGATTCGTTCGTTTGTTAATTTCTAATTGTTCAAGTAAATTTAATCTTACGCCCTTTCTTTCTATATGTAAGTGTTTAGGTTTGTTGTTGTCAAGCGGGACGTGATTACTTACTAAAAGGTGTTAATTTTGAAGAAGTGATTTTATTTTTATAACATCTATTAAATTAAATCATATAAATAAGTCGTCACGATGTGGATTAACCACATATTGAAATGGCCTTAAATACTTGTTAATAATAACATTATTAAATTTGTTTTCCATTAAATTTTTAAAAAATGTTATAATAATAATCATTGGAGTGTTCTCCACCTAGTGTCTTTTCCCACGTCTGTGTGAAAAACAATAAACAAATTTATTTGTTTAATAATCATTATTTTAAAATAATGTCTTGGTGGGAAAGGGAATTAAAGGAGACGGGAATTAAACATTATTAAAGGGGCTTTGAGGGAGCATTCCATACGCCAAAGGACAGTTCGTTCCAGAGATGTGATTCTTGTACTAAAAATGAATGAGAGAATGATGTTTTTTTTTTCAGATATTTATTAGACATAATTAAGAACATTGTTTACATGGTTATAACTAGTGTATGTAAGTACTAATTTTGTATTTATTTATTTAAATAATCCTTTTAGTTTCCTTTTTTCTAAATTTAATACCTCCCTAATTGAGACATTCTCGTGTTTAGGGAGGGAGTACTAATATTTATTGTTAGACATTTAATAATTTCAACAGTACTACCATGAACATTATTGTACACTAATTTAAAAAATAAAATAAAATAAAAGGAATTTTTTTTAAATTAAAATATATCTATGTAATGTATCTATACACATTTTTTCCAAGCGAACTTATAATATACACCTAAAATTAGTTTCTTGTAAACATTTTTTTAAAGTTTTTTCTTAAAAAATTCATAATTTTTTTCATCTTATATATCTTTGGGAAGTTCGTTAAAACATTTTATGGCAGAATATGTGTAATGGTGTTGAGCTATTGTTGTATTGAGTTTAGGGATTATTATTTGTCCTGTGGTTCTCGGCCTGGTGCTCAATGACTCTAATTTTAGATTTTCTTTATGGATTTGAAGTAATAAATTTTTTTGGTATATTGTATTTAAGTCTAAGACTTTAAATTCGTTGAACAACTCAAAGGTAAAAAATAACGTTCTGCAAGGACCAGCAAAGATGCGGACATTGTGCAAGTGAAGGTCATGCCAGGACAGATTGCCCAAAAGCTACCGCCAAGCCAGTATGTGCCACCTGCACCAGGTTTGGCAAGCCCGCTGGACATTCGACTGGAGACAAGGACACCTGCCCACTTATAAGGCTGCTCTTTCCAAGGACTTTACCGCCATCGATTATGGCGTATAAATACATTGATGACGACGGTGATGTTATCTACACGAGGACTAATGACTTGAAACAGTGGACGGAAGAATATAAAATTGGCCATGATATAGGTAATTTTACTTGTATTCAACTAAACATTCGATCCATATCTAAATACTGGGATGTTTTACATGCTAACCTCCAAAATTGTTGGAATAATATAGATATCCTAATGCTATGTGAAACTTCAATAAAAAGGGAACATACTTGTCCCGGAAATTCCCGGTTACAATGGCATTAGTTACTGTCGCACATCTAAATCTGGAGGGGGTATAACATTGTATGGTATATTCGGGATACTTTACCTTTCACCCAAAATTTACTTGAAACAAAGTTGTTCGAGAATATTTCCTGTATAATAACATTACCAAATATTTCTATACTCAATGTACTAGCAATATATAGACCACCAAATCTTAGTAAACAATCATTTATCAATAAACTTTCATCAATATTAACAAAATGTTCAAACGAAAATATGAAAATATGCTAATATTTGGTGACATAAATATTGATTTGTTAAATTATATGGATCCTGTTATTATTCACTATGAAAATGCTCTTTCAAATAACAATTTTACAAAATGTATAAACGACGTTACAAGGGAAGCTATAGCAAATGGTAAAATGACACGAACATGTCTGGATCACATTTTTGTTAGGTATAATAGCAAACACAAAGAAACTGACATACTATACGCATGTGTTTGTGACTTCATCATTGCAGACCACTTTTCAACCTACATTCCATACTATAAAACTAATAAACGACTTATAAATAATTATAATTTTATCTCAAAAACAAATAGATTTTTCAATTAGAAATTATAACTGGAATGCTTTGCTTCAGACAAATGATTGCAATAATTTATATAGTCAAATAAATAGCAAGTTTAACGAAGTTTATGAAAATAGTAAAATATTTATAGATGTAAAACCCAATATAAGACCTTGGATTATAAAATAATGGCTGACAGAAGATATTCTTTCACACATTAGAAAACGAGATTCTTTATTTAAGCGATGGAAAAGCTCCCAAAAAAATGCAATTTATGAAAAACAATACAAATCTTTTCTTACTAAATTAATAATAAAAAGTAAAACAACCTTTTTCAATGATAAATTTAAGAATAATTTTTCAGATATCAATAAAACCTGGGAAGAAATAAATAAAATTCTAGGACGTAGGACAAAGAGTAACTGTGACGATGTAATTAGTAGGTTTATGTTAATAAATCAATCTGCGGAAAATGCTACAAACCATTTTGTTAATTATTTTTCAGATAACATAGCCTCAATGGTTCATAAATGTGATTTTAAGGCCTCAAGTATTGTCCCGATAGAGTCACCGCAAAGTTTGTATATACCACGAGCATCACTCGCAGACATATTGAGTCTAGTCAAACTTCTCAAAAATTCAAAGTCCCCTGGCATAGACAATAACCGAATGTTTGACATGAAAAGACACATAGATATTTTGGGTCCTATATTAACCCATCTGATCAACACAATTTTAACACAACCTGTAATAATAATAATAATAATAATAATAAATGTTTATTCCGGTATGTGGGGAGGTTAGTGCAGTCCCACACATTCCATACAACAATATACATTCAATAGTTATAAAAGATATACAAAATATATACATACATCACATCGTAAAAATAAATAAATAAATGTAATACCAGATGAACTCAAATGTAGTTTTTTTTTTTTTTCGAAGAAGAATTCTTCTTCTAGAAGGTTTTCACTTTGTGATGTCATTATGTATTTTAATTAAAACAAAATAACTTTGTATACATCACTTTATTAATATACAATATTACTACATGTTTCGTGAGCGATGCTCACATCTTCAGGTATCAATGTATACTGAAGTTAACAATTAAAATATAGAACAGTTAGATTTAAATAGGGAGGGGTGGTAGGGGTAAGACAAGTAATTAGGAAATTACAATCAGGAAATTACAATAATTTGGAAATTACAAAGATTTAAGTGGGGAGGGGTGGTAGGGGAAAGACAAATAATTAGGAAATTACAATCGTTAAAGTAAGGTGACAAAGGTATAATTAGGAAATTGTCAAGTTGTTGGAATGGTCATTAGAGTAGGAAGGCCTGTTAAGTGGGAAAATATTTAATTTAGGGTCAAATGTAGTATTATCAGACCTATTTACAAAAATGGGAAACATACTGATATAGGAAACTATAGACCGATTAGTATATTACCCGCTCTATAAAAGATTCTTGAAAAATACATATCTTTAAAACTAACCAAATACTTGGAGTGCTTTTCTTTAATAGATCCCAATCAATTTGGTTTTCAAAAAAAAAGTACTGAAATGTTACTTCAGGATTTAGCGGATTTAGCTTAGCGGGTATAAGTTCCCAATGTATATAATTAATATTATACAAAAAAAAAAAAGAATAAATTAATATTACATAATAAAAAAATAATTAAAAAAAACATCACAAAGTTCCGAAAATATATATAATTGAAGAACTTAATATTAACAAATCTCAAATGATATCGATTATTAATCAATACAATAAGTTTATAAGATTCAATAAGTTTTTTTTATTTTTTTTGTTGTATAATATTAATTATATACAGTGGGAACTTATACCCGCTAAGCCACTGCAAGTAGCTTGTCAGCAGGAGTTTATTTCAACGATACATGTATTGTGTATATGATCCACCACTGCCTTATACGGACTTTCAGATATATGTTGCAGTAGAATTTTATGCCACAAAAGACCACGAACAGGTAATACATTAATTGATTTGTACATGATATCAATGTCTCGCCTTTGCTTAAAAACTGTTTTACTTACTAACAATTTTACCATGGCATTTTGAATCAGCTGTAAATGTTTTATGTTGGTCTTACAGGAGTGTCCCCAAGAAGTTATACCATACCTTATAGTCGATTTTGCTAGAGACAAATAAATTAGTTTCACAGTTTTTATAGGCACATATAATTTTACCTTATGGAGTCTTCCTACAATGGCTCTAAGTCGCTTACAGAGGTTGGAAATTTGTACGTACCATTTCAAGTTACAATCCACCGTAACACCTAGATACACGTACTGGTTGACTAATTCGATACTTGTACATGCGCAGGGCTGTTTGGTATTATTTGTATAAGTTATTCCAATATTTGAAAAGTACGTATTAATCTTTTCTTCCTAATAAAATTTTAAAGGGCTTTATTTATGTCAGGTTAGACTAGGTTTTCGGGTTAGTTTTTTTGTACTATTTACGACTCATATCGCTTTTTTAAATATACCGATTCATTACTATTTACTGATTATTATATACTTATGATTATTTAATTTATATTGTTTATTTATTATTATTTACCTATTTTTTATTAATACGTTATTATTTACTTATTACTATTTACTGATTATTATTTACTTAATTTTATTTACTTATTATTATTATTTACTCACTACTTCTTGTTAACAATGTGGTCACCCTATGATTGTGGCTAATTGAAAAACAGATACTTTATGATAGTTATTTGGGTTACAATGAAATTATTATTATTGTAATGTATAAATTTACGGCCAACTTAAAGATTTACTGTAGGTTTTATTTTTGTATTATAGCCTGAATAACTTTAATGTTATTTAAAAAATATATATATATATATTGTTTCATTAAAATAAAGCCGCTCATCTCAACACAGGACTATCCCAGTGCGATGAGTGGATAGTGTTTTGTTTGTTTGTTTTTTTGTTTTTTTGTTTTTTTTTTTAATTTAAGAATAAATAAATAAAATAAGAAAATACGTGTGTTGAATTATCCGGTCATCGATAGACTGGAACACAGCTCCAGCCATCTTAAAAATTAAGAGGCTGTTACTGGAGCCATCGCTATTGACTGAAGTTGCAGTAGTTGTGTACCGGACATTACGTCTTGTACAAGGATAAAGTCAGTATGGTGAGTGTTCCAACACACTGACATCTCATTGTGTGGTTTCCCGTGTTCCTGAAATATCGTTCCACCCACCAGTTCGCTCCGTCGGAAGTAGACTAATGTCCTGACTGCGATACGGCTCTATGGCGAGATGGATGGTTTGAATGGTAACCTGAGCCGCGGGTGGAAGCGATTGGACGACGTGTTTTAATATATCGTGGCTTGAAACTGCGACTGATGGAAGAACCAAACGAGATCTGTTTTTTTTCCCGCGGGAGTAAATGAAACATGGTAGTGTCCTGTGGTGGAGCGATGAAGGTATCCCCTAAATTTAACTGCTAAACATAAATACTCAGCCAGAGCAATAAATCAAAATACACTAGTTATTCCCAAATTTTCTACATCTTTTGGACAGAGAAATATTAAATTTCATGGTCTAAAACTACATAATGCTGCATCAATTTGTAGGAACTGAGATTATGGAGTTAATCCAATGGCAACTTTTATCTAGTGGCAACACTAACTGTTCAGCAGCGAACGAAATGTTGGTGCATTTGAAAAAACGAACTGACATTCGACTTCATGTGACGCTGGCATACTTCATAATTCATCATTCCTGCGTATTAAAGTCTCCCGCGTTTTATTCTTTCTGACAGGACATCGTTTATGTCTAAAGTGAAATAAAGTAAATAAGAATTCTATTTATTTAAATATCCGATCCCATCCTTTAAAGCACCCCGAAGTGATAAATCCGATAAATTTAAAAATATTCATTTGTTTGAAGAAAGGACAAGTACTAGAGCCCTAAGACAATCACATGTGAAATGTTTTAATATTCCTGTTTGTGTAACCTCTTATGGACAAATAAGTTTTAAATACAATGCTACTAATCTATTCAATTCCCTACCTGTTCCTAGTGACATCAGAAATACGGAAAAGTTTCTTTAAAAGTGAGATCATTGATCACCTCCAATAAACCTGTCAGCTTCTAAATACTTTTATGCCTTTAAATAAATGTAATTTTGAAAAAAATTATTAAATTGTAATCTATTAATCTTCTAAATATCCTAGCTGAATAACCACCACTGTAAACGACCATCTCGACACAGGCGTGAGATGGGCAATACGTCAGCCGATAACAATGTTCATAATAATAATAATTGGATGATTTGTTTAGCGCCGTTTTTGTGAAATATCGCATCAAGGGCGCTGTGTATATATACAATATATAATTAAATTAATAATAATTATAATGTTTTATGATCTTCTTTTTTGATAACAAAATACAAATATTGATTTCCTCACGGGGATTTCCCGTCCTGAGGATTTCATTTACAAAATATTAAATTACATTGTATTAAATTGATGTGGTTGATGAAAACAATAAAATAATTGTAAGGTGAGGTGTTTTAAGTGCAGTGGAGTGGTTTCGGTGTTAGTCTATATTTGGTGTTAATATATTTTCTATTTCAGATCTCCCTATGTAACGTTTCCAGGGTTTTATTTGATTTTTAAAGTTATTATGGTTGTTGTGATTTTTAAAGGATAGTGGGATTTTATTGTAGAGTTAATACCATAGAATAAGAAATTTGTTTGAATGCATATAATAAATAATTAAAATAAATGCCCTACAAAATCAATTAAAATAAAAAAAAAAACGAATATTTTTACAACTAAATTCAAAACATGGCTGAGAAAACTGAGTGATAATGAACTTGCAAACATTATAAAGACAATTTAAGACAACTGGATATTTAGTAAAAAAAAAAAGTGCAGGCCGCCTCAGAACACTTCTCCCTAGTGCGGAGGACTGTAATGCTGTGACTTTGTACTTGTGTGGTAATAACATGCATTATAATCACACACTCTATATGCTATGCTTTAAACTTATAATTTATTATCAATTGATAAACTAAAGTTCTTAAAATAATTATTAGCCTGAAACACTCAACCAAATTGAAAAAAAAAACCTTTCCGAGCAAAGATAAATGTCGCTTATATATAATATAAGTAATAAATTTTAATATACTTTATACTTAAGTAATAAATTTAAATATAATTTATTACTTAAGTCACATGCACCTACCTACAAGTTTACATGGAAACTAATATTAAAAAATGCGCGCGCGTGAATTTTTTCTTGCCCGTACAGATCGTGATTGAGCAAATTTACAGATGTACAAACCTGTATCGGGAATCGTGGATATCATTTCTGTAGATACTGTGGCTAACCCTAGACTGGAAGCAAGGAGTACAATTTATAGATGTACAAACCTGTATCGGGAATCGTGGATATCACTTCTGTAGATACTGTGGCTAACCCTAGACTGGAAGCAAGGAGTACAATTTACAGATGTACAAACCTGTATCGAGAATCGTGGATATCACTTCTGTAGATACTGTGGCTAACCCTAGACTGGAAGCAAGGAGTACAATTTACAGATGTACAAACCTTTATCGGGAATCGTGGATATCACTTCTGTAGATACTGTGGCTAACCCTAGACTGGAAGCAAGGAGTACAATTTATAGATGTACAAACCTGTATCGGGAATCGTGGATATCACTTCTGTAGATACTGTGGCTAACCCTAGACTGGAAGCAAGGAGTACAATTTACAGATGTACAAACCTGTATCGGGAATCGTGGATATCACTTCTGTAGATACTGTGGCTAACCCTAGACTGGAAGCAAGGAGTAAACTATATTCTGTCTTTTTTTTCGTTAAAGGGCCGACCGACCGCAATCTCGCGAGTTTTATTCAATATGTGCATTTCTTGAGCTATTTCCCCAGCAATGCGTTTGTCTTTATGGTAGCAAGCTGCGCCTATTTCTCGTAGGTAAGTTTAATATGTTTTCTCTGAGAAAATTTATTAAACTTATGAATGGTGGGAACTATTGAGTGGAATTTACAGATCACTTCTCAGACACAATAAACGAGTGAGTTGTGCATATTTTTCATCAGTTTAAGCAATAAATATGTTCATTATGAGTGATCGCAATAGTATATTACTCTATACGACAAAGATTGATCAAAGATATGAGAAAACGCCAAATTTAAAATAGGAGTGAAGTATACTTTTCGCTCAATTAATGGTCTAAAGAAGAGCTTCCATTCTAAGGATACCATAGTTCGTCTTTTGGCCGCTTATACAGAAATGCATGTTTTTCTGTACTGTCTACGAACTGACTTATTTTTTTATACATTGCACAAGTACAGTTTAAAAAAATATACAACAATTTTTTTGGTAATATGTTGTAGTTGTAGAAATTTATTTATTATTTTTTTAACCCCCGGTGGGTTTTTACATATTTTAACATTTAAATGATTTTGTTTACAGAAAGAAAGAAAAAGATAAGTGTAACATATTTAGGATATATTTTTTATTGTTTAATAATGTGTGAAAAATAAATAAATATTTTTTTTTCTATGTTATCAGTTATAAAGGGAAAGTTTTTTTTTAATTTGTGGATAATATTTTTTATTTTTTTACAATAAAAATAGTAATAGCCAGATCCACATGATACATAATATAGAAGTGCTATAATATAATATAATATGAGTGCACCACATAATATAATATGAGTGCATCACATAATATAATATGAGTGCACCACATAATATAATATGAGTGCATCACATAATATAATATGAGTGCACCACATAATATAATATGAGTGCACCACATAATATAATATGAGTGCATCACATAATATAATATGAGTGCACCACATAATATAATATGAGTGCATCACATAATATAATATGAGTGCACCACATAATATAATATGAGTGCACCACATAATATAATATGAGTGCACCACATAATATAATATGAGTGCATCACATAATATAATATGAGTGCATCACATAATATAATATGAGTGCACCACATAATATAATATGAGTGCATCACATAATATAATATGAGTGCACCACATAATATAATATGAGTGCACCACATAATATAATATGAGTGCATCACATAATATAATATGAGTGCATCACATAATATAATATGAGTGCACCACATAATATAATATGAGTGCATCCACATAATATAATATGAGTGCACCACATAATATAATATGAGTGCATCACATAATATAATATGAGTGCACCACATCATCATAATATAATATGCAGAGTGCATCATATAATATAATATGAGTGCATCATATAATATTATATGAGTGCATCATATAATATAATATGAGTGCATCATATAATATTATATGAGTGCATCATATAATATGAGTGCATCATATAATATGATATGAGTGCATCACATTGTGAAAAATAAAATCAACGTGTTTTTATATTTCTTTATAAGTATTAATTTATTCTTATAATGAAACGAAATCATTTTGAAGTACTTGAATACCAGTAGCGTGCAGTCCATAAAGGCTTAAAAGATTTGTCTACCATAAAAAAAAAATAAAAAAAATATCTGAACAAACTGGTAAAGAATTTTTTCGCCCATTTATTCAATTGGCTACAAGAATCAGCGACAGATGATAATAAAATAGCACTTTTCAAATATTCAACGAACAACTAACTACACACAGCCTTCCTTTGGTCATAGGTTGATGCGCGCCGCTGTTGAATACGTGCCAGAATAAAATTATTTCAACGATTTTCTCCCTTTTCACACGTAATAAATAGTTGTAATGTGGGAAATATGAAATATAGTGCAGTTTTGGTTACGTAATATTAAACAGCTTTGATTCCTCCATTTGTTTAGCCTCCACAATTTTTCCATCTAATAATACAAAGCGTTTCCGGTCTACCGGGTGGGGCTGCTGACTACTGGCGGCCATCTTGGCTGGAGCTGTCAGGCGAAGTTATTTTTTTGCCACCCGATACCGCGACGTCCGCTCAGATTTCAAAAACGAACAGACGACCTCGTTACGGGGAAGCTTTCCAAGGAATATTTTCTAGGAAAATACGTACTTCAAAAAGCTCCGATCGCGTACAACTTCATATCAAAGTGAAATTATTGTGCAATTCGATCATTAATAGATATGAATATATAACCTCAACTCTACGTGAATGGTACGGGTACAGTTCCGATAGAAGAGAACGCCTCAAAAATAACTGTAGTATTTATCGTTAGCCTGAAAAACAGCTCTCTGTAGCTTTGGCGATACTAATTAATGAGAATTATTGTTCGTATGATTGAAAACTGTTTCGTCATTAGAATGTCGCTATAAGGAAATCATAAGAATTTGTTTTATGCGAGTACCACACAAGAATCCCAACCGTCTAGAGCCAATGAGTCTATGGCATCCCCAATTGGGTTGTGTTGTGAGGCTGAAGGTAGTGCGGAAAGGCAGGCAATAGGAAAGTGGGGTGTGGTTATTCAGATCTGGTTACAAAACATGGATACAGCCACTTCAAGCATCGTTTCGATATTAAATTGCTTTCAGTAAGGAGAATTCTGTGGTACAAAATTATATTTCAGCACATTAATAACCCTATATTTAATACAAATAGACTAGAGCATAATTACAATACTCGTCTCAATTTTAGTGATAGATTAATGGTTCCTAAGCATACAAACAAATGCGGACAAAGAACTTTAGATCACGTGATTCCTGGCTGTTTAAATATGTTACACGCTGAAATAAAAAATAAATAAAAAAAACTGTATTAAACAGTTAATAAATATATTGAAAACTTGGCTAGCTGAAGGAAGCTATTTGCATTAGATAAAAAGGAAATATTATTTTATTTACGATTTATTGTTGTAATTTTTTTATATATTTGTAGAAATATTTTTAGTAAGTATCTTGAGAAATATGTATTCTTCAAGTTTGTTACATTTGTTTTTTTATTTTATATATATATATATATATATATATATATTTTGTAACCTTAACTGTAAATTTTGAGTTTTGAATAACAAGCTCCCACTAGACATACTACAAAAAAAGTAGTTAAACTAATGAGTTTATATTATTTAGTAAATAACAATAAAAATAGCGGTCTTTTACCAGGGCGATACTGAAAGTGTTAACCACTCTGGAACGTGCCGCAAATTATTCTAAATTATTTTTGCTAAATAATACGAATTAATCAAAACAAATTATTTGCACACGCCAGGGATTTGAATCGCCGAGGATCGTAACCACACAACATGAAGGAAGTGCGAAGAGACAGTTGGTTAAGAAGAGAGTTGGTTGAGAGAGAGAGAGAGAAGAGAAGGGTTAGAAATTGTGTCTAATTATCTATATATAAGCCATAGTGCATATCACGTTAATCACAAATCTATGCTATGTAAATTTAAACGTGTTATCTTTAAATATTTGTAATGTTGAGTCTTTTCATATATGTCTTCAATTTTGGAACTTGAAAAATTTTGGACAATGTAGTAATGAATTGCATATCGTAATTATATTATAAGTTTAAAATATTTCTACAGAAATGAAATAATGAAATCACATTAACTCGTTCCAAAATCTTGTTTAAGTGTAACATCACCAGGACTGAGCATTGCAAACACTCGCTTGTACCTAGATTACTGGTAATAGTTACGCAGATGTAGCGGATCCATTTAACTGCGCGAAAGGTAAGTACAAGAATGCTATGCTATCATATCGTTTCAGTCAATATTAATAATATAACTTAACTTTACAATATGTTTTATATGCACGCATATCTTTTACTTTTATATCCTTCATGAACTCTTATTCTTTATATACTCTCTGATGCCATTGTACGACTTAATGCCACATTTAATAGTTACCTTTTTTAAAATCATTTGTGCTGTATTCTTATGCTTGTAGTGACATGTGATTATTGTTTATGGTATATTTGTACTGTTGATATTAAATAATTATTTTTTAAATATATCCAGTGGTCTATTACGGATAACACCAAAGTTATGTCACCGAAAAACGACTATTTCCATAAAGAAAAGGATATAATAGGGTTTGTCTGAGCTAAAACCATTTGAATCACGAAGTAATCTGGAATGGCGCATTACATTTAACGGGAAAGATAACAGGAGTGTAGTAGGTATTCATCTTTCTAGATGTTCTTCTTAATAAACATTACGTTATGTTTGACACAATTTCTTAGCTGAGCCCAGTCACCCTAAAGCACGCCCCTTCCACCTTCAAGCACCGAGGAGCATTGGCTCAGCTCCCTGGTATTAACGCGCTCCCTGCAGAAGTCGTAAAGCGATAAGATCTTTACGGAGCACAAACATTCGAATCAGATGTGTAATTAAACCGACCGAATGTTCGCAGTGTGTCATAAAGAAAAGATATGTCGATAGATAGGGCAAATGTCATTAGCTCAAGGTCCCGGACATTCGAACAAGCCAGCATTGTGAAGGCGGATTATTTCATGTCCGCCGGCTGTACATATACCAATTACTCGGGTGGGTATTTTTTGATCACTGTAAAGCGGTGGTTCCCAAAGTGAGAGATATCGCCCTCTCGGGGGACGGTGGTCGCCTCAGGGATGACAGCGAGACATTGAAGGGCAATAAGGGAGCGACGAGGGTAATATTCAGGCGCTGAATATATTTAATCGAAGAATTTAAAGAAAATTTTAGTTACACGTTGTCGCAAGAATTTAACATGTGAACCATTCACGTACAAGTATGTTGAATATATGGTTTATTCGGTGGCGCGCATTGCTCTATGACCAAAGGCAGGTTCTAAGCAGTTTTTTGACGAATTTTTATATTCAATCTGTATATATTTAAATAATTTGACAAACTCTATATTTAAAAATGGATGTTTGTCTGGGTGTCCTCGATTTTCTCGAAAAATACTCGTCTGGTTGCCCTGAAAATAGCACAGTTTGTTCTTATTAGTGCCGGAAAGGTTTAGAGAGTAGTTCAAATGAAATTCAATATTCAAATCTGTTTTAATGTTTTAAAATTTGTATGAAAAACGTTGAACCCACCATGTTGTATTGAGTTTAGCCCATAAATATGCCACTTTAGTTAGTCACAGATAACATATTCAAAAGAAAGGGGTTTGTTTGGGTAGAATATTTTCAAAGTGGAAAAGACAAGTAGGTATCTACCTACAAATTATAGAACTTTATTATAGAGATATGTTGATACGCGCCTGGGGAGGCAAAGCTCTAGACTTTGCGGGAAGAAATAGCCACAAATGCCCACCATTCGAGTGCAGTCGAGTGCCCTTCGGCTCCTGCCCTCCAACGCCGTAGTCCTATCAAGACGCATAACCACAGCCGTAGGAATCACCACCAGACAGCAGTCGAGCGCCAATGGTCTCCTGCTGACCCTTGTCTTGAACCGTCTGAAACCGATCGTCAAACGGAAGCCAACCCGCGTGTTCGCCCGGCACCAAAACCTCCCCCTACCGGAAGTACCATCTGCTCTCCGAGGCTTTCAGCTCCAACATCGAGACGACTGGTAATCTCCCCACTGGACCGGGTACAGATTACCCGTAGAAGTAGTTTTCGTGTAATCGTGTTACATGAAACCCACAATATCTGCTTGTTAAGAAACTATTTTATATTGTGAATTATTAAAAATAAATCGATACTTAACTACGTTACCTGTTTTCTACTGAACCCCAATGACACATCATATCAATATTTTGAAAAAATTAATGTTTTAATTAAATAAAATTTTCAAATTAATGTTTCTTTCTTTAGAGATAGTAATAGTCGTCACAAGGCATCACTTTTACTTTAGAATCAATGATGGTACCCAAATGACAAGCAAAAATTAATTACGAAACTTTAATGGAAGGAAAACATTAGGTAAGTAATTTCAAAAAGAATTTTTTTCATCGTGCAACAATTACTAGCAGAAGTACGTCGAATTTAATGTTTCAAAGACCAATCATATCTGATTACGTCTAAAAGGGATCGAAATGACAATCTAGTCCGCTTTAATGTAACCAATCTTCCCAACAAGCCCTCCATTGATATGCTCGGTGTAACCCTAAGTGACCAGCTCAGATATGGGGGCTCCATCGAAGCCAGAGTAAAATTAACCTCTCAGAAGCTGGGCGTACTTTACAGACCCCGCAGATACTTTACCACAACTGCTGACCCTGTACAAATCGCAAGTGCGCCACACTGTAGAATTCGGCAGCCACCTCTGGTCGGGAGAAACCCTTGATTCGGCGGTCCGTTTGATAGATTCGCCTATCTTAAAAAAAGGATTGCAATCTTTGGAGCACAGACGTCAGGTGGGAATGCTGTCCTTGTTATTCCGGTATTTATTTGTCTTCTACAACATGGGTCTCTTCAAGATCCATGTTCACTCCTTCCTATCCTCTAAAAGACTCTCCACAGAGCATCCCTAAAGATGATATAGACCCATCGCGCAGCAGAATGGGTATGCAAGACTTATGACTGAGTTATGTATTCCGCAAAAAAACTAGATTGAGGTTGTCAAATTTACTACCACAAATCAGGTTGCAACTAAAAGTAAACCTTTGTAAAACACAAAGAAACAATTTATTAGTGTAGAACGATTGTAACATAAAAAATATTCACATACGTGGAAAAATAAATTTTGATCAGAGATTTGTCAAAGTTTTTAAATAATGTTCAATTTTTTACAACTTATTGAAGTTTGTAAACCTCATTGTAATATTTAATCATTGAAAAAGATAATATTAACACATCCCAAATGAAACATGAATCCGAAAAAACAACAGAAAATAAATAAGTTATAAAAAATTGAATGTTTCTTTCCAGACTTGTAAAAATAAGTCAATAGATGTCTCATGTAAATAAAAATCGGGTAGGTATATCCGAGACTCTATTCCGATTGCAATTGTGCACTGGTAGAACTTTGCGATCATCATAAGGATGGCAGCCAATAATATGGGATTTATAAAAATGGAGGATAATACTAACAAGTCTTGAACATGAAGTATGATATCGGTGTAGATGGCGTAAATTGAACTGGTCTCATTAGCTAAGTTGGTTAACCGGTTGCCCCGGATAGGCAGAGGTCCTGGGTTCGAGTCCGAATGATTAATTTTTTTTATGATTTCTTGTGGTTTTAATATTAATAAAATTAAGATAAAATACTTTGTTTACACCACTGTTTAATATATAAATATCAACATGTTTCGAAGGCGAAAGTTCCCTCATCAGGATTCACAGTTACGCAGGATACATTGTGTATCCTGATGAGGGAAACTTGCCGAAACTTGTTGATATATTAAACAGTGGTGTCCACAAACGTCGTTTCTTTTCCTTAGGGTAGGCTTTCAGAATGTATGGTCTGCACGCCACCGGCCATGTTTATAACGAGAAAAGGGTGAAAATTCACACTAAATACAGAAGAGATAAACCGATGAAACTGTATTGTCAGCGAGCCAAAGTAAGCTCAATTTATCCTGACTTCTATCAATATAATATCAATGTTTTTATTAAGGATTTATTTCGTTGGTCAGTCTGTCTTAGAAATCAGCCGAAATATGGCTCTAGCGGCTCGATGATGCTACAAATCGATTGTCAACATAAAAAATTAGAAGAGAAACGTATTAAAAAAGGGGTCAAAATAAAAGTTTCGGAAACTCTGTTTTACACGGGTATATAAAACACCCGTGTGATGGCAGCACTGGACTCTTGGCAGGGTCCCATTCGCAAAATAAAAGTTTCGGAAACTCTGTTTTACACGGGTATATAAAACACCCGTGTGATGGCAGCACTGGACTCCTGGCAGGGTCCCATTCGCAAAATAAAAGTTTCGGAAACTCTGTTTTACACGGATATATTCCATTCCAGTGTGGAGCAATATTTCTAAATCTACATACAAGAAAATTCAAACTCTTCAAAACAAATGTATAAAGATCACGTACAACACACCTATGTACACAAACCGCAAGAACCTACAAGAACAACAGGAAATTCCCACACTCGAAGAATACTCCCACAAGCTGACAACGAGATTTTATAACACCTTAAATCCCGAAAATCCACTTGTAAAAGAACTGGGCGCCTACAACTCACCTGACGATCTTTCGTTCGGCTACAAGCACAAAATGCCGAAACACATCATCCTGGAGCTCTATGAGGATACCGACTCCGGCACCGACGCAGACTAGGACAGCAGAAAATCAGGACGAAAAAATGAAATAATGAGATAATGAAATATTGAAATATTTAACTTCAGTAAAATTAAAAGTCAACAAGAGTAAATAGTTCCGAACTAAATGTTTGCTTTTCCCCTTTTTTGTTTAGGGTTTTTTTATCCAGTTACGATCTTTTCCCTAAAACCTCATGAAATGTAATAATAATAAACTCAGTCAATTAAATAAAACCATCAGATGGTGATAGTAAGGCCAAAGTGCCGCAGTACTAGTTAGTTAGAAAACATGAGGGGTATTTGTATAAGCCCCAGCTAATTACGAAAGAATCCGTAAAATCAAAAAAAAAATAAAAATTACAAGGGTATATAAAACACCCGTTGTGATGGCAGCACTGGATTCCTGGCAGGGCCCCATTCGCAAGCGATGGAGCCAATTCCTGATGTTTTAGATTTCTAAAAGTTTTTTTTTTTTTTTAACTTCCCTTTTTTCGTTACACCATCCTACCCGAGAACTGGAATAAACAATTGAAAAGTGTGTATATATATATATATATATATATATATATGTTATGGTTGAGATTTTCACGGGTGTAAGATGTAGAATAATTTTCTCGGTTTACCCGCGTAATGTAGTCCTTAGAAGGACTTTTTAACTCCTGACGTTTCGGACAAATCACATTGTCCATCTTCAGAGGCCTTATGTCTTGAGTTTTGTTTTGAACTGATCGCTTGAGCGTGTCCGTTCAATCCAAAAGTCAAAACCTAAGTGACTCTAAGTGACTTAGGTTTTGACTTTTGGATTGAACGGACACGCTCAAGCGATCAGTTCAAAACAAAACTCAAGACATAAGGCCTCTGAAGATGGACAATGTGATTTGTCCGAAACGTCAGGAGTTAAAAAGTCCTTCTAAGGACTACATTACGCGGGTAAACCGAGAAAATTATTCTACATATATATATATATATATATATATATATATATATGTACCATAGAATCAAGAACACACACTGAAAGTGCCTTCCATGCAGATTTAATTGAAAACTTAATTCACTAAAACTACTAAACTATAATTTTTTCCATTTTTTTTTGTTCATTGGAATTTCGCTCAAGAGTCAGAAATGCCTCTTGAGCGAAATTCCTATGAATTATGGCATCCCCAATTGGGGTATTTTGTGAGGCTGGACGTATAAGTGAGGGGGAGGAGATAGGAATGAAGAAGTACCGGGCTATTCAGATGTGGTCAGCAAACACGACTAAAGGTGGTGACCTTTCACCAGGGCGACACTGAGAATATCTTGAGAGTATTTTTTATCCCGAGACAGCCAATTTAAATACTGCACCCTGTCTATCTGACGTTGCCTTCATTGTATTTTGCCATTTAATTTGATTGAAATAAAATAACAAAAAAACAAATAATGATATCCTCACTGGAATTTCCCGTGCTGAGGATTTCATTAACAAAATATGAAATTACATTATAATTGATGTGCTTGATGAAAAAAATATAAATAATTGTGCAGTGAGGTGTTTTAAGTGCAGTTGAGTGGTTTCGGTGTTAGTCTGTATTTAGTGAATACATATTTTCTATTTCAGATATGTAACGTATTCAGTGTTTCATTTGATTTTTAAATTTATTATTGTTGTTGTGATTTTTAAATGAGAGTGGGATTTTGTTGTAGAGTTTACTAATATAGTATAAGAAGATTTTGGCTAAATATTTTGTTTGTGGTTCTTCGCCCGTGATTTCTCACAAAAACGGCGCTATACAAGTCATCCAACTATTATTATTATTATTCGTTGGATGTGTTTTTAACTCTGAGATTTAGTGTTTCTAATATGTGTGATTGTTGTAAGTTCTTGCTTTTTGTATTTATGAATGTAAAGTTGTATTATTTATTGACAAACTGTTAAGTTTGTTGAAGATTTCGTCACTGCTAGTTCTTACAGGGGCTTTAAGTATAATTTTCATGAGGGCTTTTTGTGTTCTAATCAGTGAATTAGGATTATTATCATTAGCACTGCCCCATCCATGATGATGAAATAATTTTTTTGTATTAGATATTTGAGGCCCGAGTGGACAGACTTTTGGATGGCAACACACGCCCACGTCGCATTTCTTGTGTCTATGATTCTACCTGTATGTATTAATCTGGGTGTTCCATTTTCATCACGGATTGCTCAATATCCTTCCTCGCGCCGTGATCTGACCCGATCTGACATTGAGAATTAATCACATTTATTTTTTATGGAATATCATATAAATTGGACATTTTATACAGCACCGTGGGTTATAAAAATGTCTTTACGATGTATTTCTCTGGGGTATGGCTAGCGGGTTTGAATGCTTTACTGTGCACATCAATTTGTGTAGTATATGGTATAGACTTGAAGACTTTGACATTGGTTTTAGATTGTTTCATACAAACTCTTCTGTTATTATAATTTTATACAGCACCGTGGGTTATAAAAATGTCTTTACGATGTATTTCTCTGGGGTATGGCTAGCGGGTTTGAATGCTTTACTGTGCACATCAATTTGTGTAGTATATGGTATAGACTTGAAGACTTTGACATTGGTTTTAGATTGTTTCATACAAACTCTTCTGTTATTATAATTTTTTTACGAAAGTATAATATTCCATACTTTCAGTAAGAGCAATCCTGTGGTACAAAATTATATTTCACATATAATACAAATAGACTAGAGCACACTTACAATACTCGTCTCAATTTTAATAAAGGATTAATGGTTCACATGATTCCTAGGTGTTTGAATATGTTTCCTGCTGAAATTAAAAATAGTTTTAAAACTAAACAGTTGATAAATATATTGAAAACTTGGCTACCTGAAAGAACCTATTCGAATTAAATAATTACGAAATATTATTTAATGTACGATTTAGTATTGTCATTTATGTTTTCATGTTTTTGTAGAAATATTTTTCAGTAAGATTCTTACGAAATATTTATGCTTTGAGTTTGTTACAAATATTATTATTATATATATATATATATATATATATATATATATGGTAAAAATATTTATATATATATAGAGAGAAGTGTAGAATGAGCTTTTCGAGCTTACTCATGTATCGAATTAGAAGCGACTTTAACTTCCTCGAGCTGACAACACATTGTCTGAGTTTTGTTTCACTGACGTTGATGTGGCCTGTTCAATCCAAAAGTCAAAACCTAAACCTAAGTCACTTAGGTTTTGACTTTTGGATTGAACGGACACGCTCAAGCGATCTGTTCAAAACAAAACTCAAGACATAAGGCCTCTGAAGATGGACAATGTGATTTGTCCGAAACGTCAGGAGTTAAAAAGTCCTTCTAAGGACTACATTACGCGGGTAAACCGAGAAAATTATTCTACATCTTACACCCGTGAAAATCTCAACCATAACATATATATATATATATATATATGGTAACTTAACCTTAACTGTAAATTTAGGATAAAGTTTTGAATAACAAACTCCCGTCAGACAAACTACTAAAAAGTAGTTTATCGGGACTTTTAGCAATATTTTTTGTAAAATATCTCAAATTAATATAGAAAATAGTTAATTAAAGGGTATTCTTGGTCGCGCATACCTTATCAGAAAGGAGTTCTTGTGTCTGATGAGGGAGCCACGATTCTTAATTAGGTGGGTATATAATATTTATATTATTTGCTTCACTTGATCCAAATGGTCTCCTTATAGTCCTTACTTACTCTAAAGATATTTATGCATGCATTTTGTTTTGCTTTTATTGATTAACATCAGAGAAATGAGTGTGTTCATGGATCTCCAGCGGAAAGAACTGACTATTAAATTACGATAATAATGCACGTGCTTCAACTTCTCCCAGCTAACCGGAGTAACTGAGACTATGGCATCCCCAATAAGGAACTCCGGTGAAAAATATAATGGCTTTAAAAATATATATTCAAATAGATCAACAAACGACGATTCTGAATATACAACTTTCATTATATATAATTACACGTAGAAATTATAAATCGTTATTTAAAAGTGAATAAACAATCATCTCATCAAAACACCTTGTTATCATGGTACCATTGTGTTTGGAACATCTGAACGTCTCGTATGTATTCTGTTTTTGGATTAGTATGGAGATTTTGTTTTGTATTTTAAATATCTATTTTTTCCTTCGGTGAAATTTTTAATCAAGATCACACCACAGACTTGACAAGTTTTCTCTAAGAATAACTAAGCTGTTGGCTTTAGTCTATATTGATTGGGTTTACCTGATGCATCGAATATCCAAATAACCGCTTGATGTATGCATATTTCAAGTCAATTACTGGATACATATTAATTTTTGACCGCACAATTGCGTGCCAGAAGCCAAAATAATATGATCTTTTTTTCTACCAACACATGGTGCTGATTGCTACATTTGTGATTTTGTACCGAAAGGCGCGGTCTTTTTCGACATTGACACAAACGAATCTTGACTTGAAAGCGCATTGCGCACACATGTACATTTTTGTGTAGAATAATAATTATTATTATTATTTATTTGAAACAAACATTAATTAACAACAAAATTTAAGAAAACTTTGACTTCCCAACTAGGAACAAATCCCGTTTTAGGACAGTCAAATTAACAGTTTTATTTCATATGAAGTGGCATTATACAAAAAACAGAATGGGAAAAGCTAGCATCGACATAATGTGATAATGTATTACATATAGAAAAAGTGAAATAATTAAGCATAGAGAGATTATGTATATGTGTTTGATAGGTACTGGTTGGTGCTATGAGGGGAGAAGCTAGCATTGACATAGTGTGATAATGTATTACATATAGAAAAAGTGAAATAATTAAGCATAGAGAGATTATGTATATGTGTTTGATAGGTACTGGTTGGTGCTATGAGGGGAGAAGCTAGCATTGACATAGTGTGATAATGTATTACATATAGAAAAAGTGAAATAATTAAGCATAGAGAGATTATGTATATGTGTTTGATAGGTACTGGTTGGTGCTATGAGGGGAGAAGCTAGCATTGACATAGTGTGATAATGTATTACATATAGAAAAAGTGAAATAATTAAGCATAGAGAGATTATGTATATGTGTTTGATAGGTACTGGTTGGTGCTATGAGGGAGAAGCTAGCATTGACATAGTGTGATAATGTATTACATATAGAAAAAGTGAAATAATTAAGCATAGAGAGATTATGTATATGTGTTTGATAGGTACTGGTTGGTGCTATGAGGGGAGAAGCTAGCATTGACATAGTGTGATAATGTATTACATATAGAAAAAGTGAAATAATTAAGCATAGAGAGATTATGTATATGTGTTTGGTAGGTACTGGTTGGTGCTATGAGGGGAAAGCTAGCATTGACATAGTGTGATAATGTATTACATATAGAAAAAGTGAAATAATTAAGCATAGAGAGATTATGTATATGTGTTTGGTAGGTACTGGTTGGTGCTATGAGGGGAAAAAATGTGTTTAGAATTCAGTGCTTAAAAAAAGTAATATTGATGAGATTGAGTTTCAGTCAACATTTGAATATGATATGCGCGTCATTTCGCACAATCAGTTCCTACTTTAGACATGTACGGGGGCGGTCTGTGGGGAGCGCGCGACGCCGCGTTTCATAGCTGGAACTTCGCGCGTATTTTTGAAAGTTTAGATTGATTTCTTGCAATCATTTTATAAATTTTAATATATTTTTTTTTATTTAAGTAAGGCAGTACGTATGTACTTATGTGGAGTGCACACTTTTCTAGTGCCAACTAGTTTCGTTAAGTACACCATCAGGGCAATTATAAATAAAAATCGTTGTTAAATACGATTAAAAAACGTCTTTGAAAAACCCAATGTTAGTCCTAGAGATGGTGTACTTAGAGTTCTGAGAGTCGATTCTGGTGGCCATTATTAATTTCAGACGTATCGTAACCAACTTGACACTTGTTCTTTTTACAGCAGTTAATGGTTCATTTTGTTCTGCAAATATCTAAAACAAACATATATACCACTCGGGGATATGGCACCAATAGCATAATAATAATTACATGTATATTGTTTGTGCCGATTGCGGTATTTTCCCTGTAAAATTTGACCGGGAATTAATTTTGAATATACAGTGGTGCCTCGCATAACGAACGCCTCGCACAGCGAACGCTGCACACAACGAACTTCCTTTTCGTTCATTTCACGATTCATACAACGAACTTCGCTTCACACAACGAACTTCGCTTCACACAACGAACTTCGCTTCACACAACGAAGTCGCCCACTTCACACGATCACTGCCGATTTATTGCATCCTTCCGCGCAGGCAGTCGTTAGTCACTGAGCAGTACGCTTAACTTACGCACGTGTCGCAGCAATCGTTCATCATTACAACGAAGTCGCCCGATCTTCTACGATCACTGCCGATTAATTGCATCCTCCCGCGCAGGCAGTCGTTAGACTCGTTAGTCACTGCGTAGTACGCTTAACTTACGCACGTATCGCAGCAATCGTTCTTCATTACGAATTAAATCGCACACGTATCACGGCAGTCGTCCTTTTAAGATAAACTCAACATTTTTTTTATACGATGGGTTCTAAAAAAAGCAGGAAGGTGATTTCTCTTGAAATGAAACAGGAAATAATTAGAAGGAGTGAATGTGGGGTAAAACAGTGTGACCTCGTCAAAGAGTTTGGCCTCAACAAGACCACCATTTTCACCATTTTGACAAACAAGGATGCAATAAAATCAGCCAAAGTAGCCAAAGGAGTATCAAAACTATTTAATGAAAAACATAGATCTTCAATCCACGAGGAAATGGAGAGGCTATTAGCGATTTGGATTAAGGACAGGCAGGTGAAAGGTGACGTAACAACCCAAGATATTATCTGTCACAAGGCCAAGATAATTTATGAAGATCTAAAGAAAAACATCCCTGGAAGTAGCAGCAATCAAGATAAAAAAGAAAATTTCAAAGCCAGCAGGGGGTGGTTTTTTAGATTTAAGAAAAGGTATGGAATCCACAGCGTTAATATGCATGGTGAGGCTGGCAGTGCTGATAAAAAAGAAGCAGAAAAGTTCTCTATTAATTTTCAAAAATTTATTATGGATGAAGGATACTGCCCACAACAAGTGTTCAATGCCGATGAAACGGGTCTTTTCTGGAAAAGAATGCCGAGCAGAACCTTCATTACAAAAGAAGAGAAGAAATTGCCAGGACACAAAGCCATGAAGGACAGACTTACCCTTACGATTTCGTCTAATGCCAGCGGAGACCTCAAGATCAAACCTCTATTGGTTTATCACTCTAATAATCCAAGAATTTTTAAGAAAAATAACGTTATTAAGTCCAAATTGCCCGTCCATTGGAAGTCCAATCAAAAAGCCTGGGTGACCCAAGTTATCTTCAACGAATGGATTCTGGAAACCTTTGCTCCTGCCGTGAAGAAATTCTTGTTGGAAAAGAACTGCCGCTCAAAGCCCTTCTGATACTTGACAATGCCCCTTCTCACCCAAAAGACCTAGAAGAAATATTGCAGGAAAATTATCCTTTTATCAAGGTGCAGTATTTGCCACCAAACACCACATCCATTCTCCAGCCAATGGATCAGCAAGTTATTGCGAACTTTAAAAAACTCTACATTAGAGCCCTCTTTAATAAGGTGTTTGAAGAATGCGAGTTTGGTGGAGACAATATGACTATCCGAATGTTTTGGAAGGAGAAATTTGATATCCTTTTGGCAATACGACTTATACAGAAGGCCTGGGAAGAAGTGTCACAAAGGACCCTCATTTCTGCTTGGAAGATGCTTGTGCCTTCGTGGATTCAGGAAGAAGCAGTAGTTGATGACACAGAAGTGGTGAAGGACATCATCACAGTGGCCCAAAGGTTGGAATTAGAGGTAGAGGAAGAGGATGTAGAGGAGCTTATTGAGGAACACAAAGAAGAGCTGACAACTGAAGAGCTCCAAACACTTCTGGCCCAACAACAGGACAATGCTCAAAGGGAAGCGTCATCTGATAACGAGGAGCAACAATCAAACAATCAACCAATTCCAACTGCTGACATCAAGAACATCCTGGTCAAATGGAAAGCAGTTCAGGAGTTTACCAATGCCCACTATCCGGATTCCGCTGAAGCAAACAGGATCAACGACCTGTACTCCGATACTCTTGTCCGTTATTTCCGGCAGATGTTGAAGAAAAGATAGAAACAAACGACTTTGGACAGGTTTTTCACTGCACCATCGGCCAAAAAGCGGAAAATGGATGAAGATGTGCAAGATTCGATTATTTCTTAAAATTAAAAAATGTGTGTATTTTTCATTATGTTTTTAGATGTATCTAAATAAAAATAATAACAAAAAATTTATCTTTTTTTTATGTCATCTTACCATATTTTATGCTACAGAACGAATTATTTTTTTTAACATGTATTGTTATGGGAAAACGCGTTTCACATAACGAACTTTTCGCATAACGAACTTGCTCCTGGAACGAATTAAGTTCGTTGTGTGAGGCACCACTGTACTGGCAATTTCTATGTCTTCCCCGCTCCCCGCTCCCCGCTCCCAGCTCCCCGTTCCTTCGTGCGTTCACACAAGACTTTATTGTAATTCGAACTCCCGCCGTTACAACTGTTAAAACAAATCAATTCGTACTTACGCAAGCTCTACCTAATTACGAGTTAAGTCCCGCAGAAGATAATAAAATTGACCTTTAAAAGTACCCTTTATTCCAATATACAAAGTTTTTATCACTAATTAAACATTGAAACATTATTCAGTTTAAATAACGTCGTGAAACCTCCCTACAGAGATAAGCTGTAATAGGACTCAACGCCCAGACATACGAGTACATTATACTATTAGCATTCTTATACAATATTTCCAAGCGCTATTCTTTCAGGGTTCCTGAAACACGTCATATAAAAATACCCACAAAATGTGTTCCTAGGTCTTCAAAGTCAGTGTGATTTCCAAGTCCGATATCGAAATGGGGCCTATCCGATAATACCATGTTCTGATACTGATTGGTAGATAGCCATATAGATCTTAATCAATTGTTGTAGTGAGGACATTTCGGATTATTTTAAAAAAGTATGTTAATTTTTTTAAATTTTGTATTTAAATAAATAATATGGTCAGTTCATTTTAAATTGTGATCAATTTTTACACCTAAATACGTTATGTGGTTAACATTTTCCAATGATACTAAAGTCACGGAAATGGCTTTGAACTCAGAAACAGCTCTCGCAATAATAAAAAATCTGAATTATTTGCCGGATTTAATAATAACATTGCTAAAATCATCGAGATGTAAAATTAGTAGGGATGCCTCTCCACGCAAGGGGAAATAAACCAAAGTTGGCGAGGCGAGGGGGGAGCGTGGTGTGACACTTTCATCTCATTTGCTAATAAATACATCTGGACAGTTTGCAGACAACTCACTGCAAAAGTTTAGTATTTACTCTTCAAAATACAAATATTCTAATGATCAACTCGTCCTTTTCACAATTGTGCGGAATTTATCGAATATCTCCTTCTATCGGAGCTGAGATAATACATTCTAAACCAATCCAAACAGCCAATTTAAGTTTTTTTTAAAACAGCAAATAAGTAAAAAGGTTGTTTACAAGAAACTTAATATTTTGTCAGAGTATTTAGTTTGACCCTTGTACATTATTTATAATTTGCTTAGCGCAGTCAAAATCACTCGAAAGAAAAGGGGACGTATGCATTCAGAGTTTCGAGTTACGAGTTGATAGTGTTGATGTCACTAAACTGTCCACGTGTTATATTGAATAAGCCAAAAAAAGTTAAATATCCCCTACCTGTGGAATGTAATGCGATCATTTTGATTTTTCTCTTTACCACTTAAAAATCTTCGAACGACCGCTCGACGCCAAACAATACAGGAATAACGGCCTCATGTATTCGAGAAACGGTGAACCCACCTATTGCCAAATTTAAGTTGTCACGTGGTTGCCTTCAGCCGTCGAAACGGTAGGCAAATTCGTCTATTTCGACATGTTTATTCATTCAGATGTCAGTGATTAAAATTGGCTTTCTTAAAATTTAAAAACAATTAAAGGAAGTTCTACAAATTAAACACAATAACAATTAATAAAATACTTCATTGTGATGGAAATGAAATTGCTAACGGAAAATACATGCCTTGACTTTACTGAACAGATCTCTCGGTGTGCCATCTATACCTTCTTCTTGTTATTCTTTATCTTGTTGGCTTCATAAATAAAATATCTGTATTTAACTACTGTCACCACAAGAAACTTTGTTGGTTTACCTTTTGTTAATCTTTCGTTGTATATATATTTGTATTAAAAGCCATTTGTTTCTTACAAATAAATAAATATATCGATTTGAGATTAAACTGATGTCATCAATTCACGTAAGACCTTTCAACTCCTAGGCCCCAGACAGGTTAACGAAATTGATTGTTTGTTGAAGAAATAATTGCAGCAATCAATAAAGTGTGATCACTTTCACCCGAATCCATTAATAATGACCTTCTCTCTTCTCTCTTCTCTCTTCTCTCTTCTCTCTTCTCTCTTCTCTCTTCTCTCTTCTCTCTTCTCTCTTCTCTCTTCTCTCTTCTCTCTTCTCTCTTCTCGAAGAATAATTTAACCTGACACGCCCACAACACACTTCTATCGATTATTTCTTTAGTGGATACAGTCTAGATCTGCGTTGTCTCGTGTCTCGTCTATCGTCTATCGTTTATCCACTATCTAATTCCTATCGATTGTCCCCCAGCCAGTCTGCCCGAGTTACTACGGCTTCGTGTGTGTTTACTCGGTTCGGCAACAACATAGACATTGGCTGCAGTCACACGAGTTAACTACCCCAGCTGACCTTCACCTCCAAGAAGACAACACAGGACGCCCCGTACTTCATTCCTCACTTCACCTTGTCTAGTAGATAAAATAGTGCATTGAACTCTCAAATAAGATTACATTATCTAGTTCCGTCTTATATCGATGCATATGTACTCAATACAAAACGTCAACATCCGTTGCGTAACTGATAATACTATTTTGTTGTTTTGTACCAAATAAACTTTAGATATTAGATTAATCAGGACAGCTATAAAAGTGGCTGCCTCACCCTAAGTGAATTAATCTATCTTGTCGAGTGAATCCAAGCAGTTGCTTGTCGTATTGCTCACATGATAATTCCTTTTGAAATTGTACGTTACTTGTTGTATTTTAAATGTTATAAAATAAAGGATAATTAAATCCAAATATTGTTTAATTATTTGAATCAAAGTGAACAAGAAAAGTTAACTGGCGCCCCGTACGTGGGTCATAAAATTCGGGGAAGCTGTTAAACTTGGCCGTAGCCAGGACTCCCTAGGTGTTTTTAAATACCTCAACGCGAAGGACCAACCAAAAAAAAAATCGTTAACTGCGACAACATTCATGTAAGTACATTTTTCAATTGTTCGTCTATCCCATCCGTACGATAGATCCTTTCCCTACCTTATCCAAAAGGTTAGAGATAAAAAAAAAAAAAAAAAAAATCTTTTTATAAAATGGCACAGCCAAACGAGAGATCCGCTCTCCAATACTCAGAGTCGATTCTGGAGTATGACGGTTCTGCGCAAGATATTAATTTGTTTATAAAATCAGCTAGGGGTTACATTGCACGAAACGGCAATACCCCAAGCAATGTCGAAAGAGTAATTTCGAGATTGCGCGGCAAGGCATTACATGTGATCCTTATGAACGATCACGAAAATAATATCGAAAAAATTTTGGAATCGTTAAAAATTGAATGTGGTGACAACAAGTCGGTCACATTACTTCAGACCGAGCTAATTAACTTCAATCGGGGAAATAGAGATTTCGGAACCCTGATTCATGAAATGAATCAAATATTATTTTCAATAAAAATTAAAATTTCGGACCAATATGGACCAGCGAGTGCGCAGCTCCTAATGGAACCATATAAAGATACGGCACGTAATACGTTGTTAAATTTTTTACCCACACATATTAAATGTGCAAATCTAACAAAAAATTACGACACCCTGTGTGTTGAGATACGTATGTTGGAGGCGCATGGTGAACTCCACTGTAATAGAACATTTAATAACCCACAATATCATCCAAACGGTCATAGAACGAATCATACCAATTTTAATAATAATAATAATTATAAACCGTGGCAACACAATAACTTCACGAACAACAAACCCGGACAGAATTTCGGGGTTCGAAATAATAACATGCAACAACAAAATAATTCTAAATATCTAGGAAACCCACAACGCCGTAACGAGGATGTTAGTATGAAGACAGCGCCTATGCCACGCTCGTTCAAAGGCCCAGTCATAGACTTGGGTAATGGACGTACGGCACAGGAGCTATTCCAATGTGATCACGGAGGCCAGGATTTTTGGGCGAACGAAGAAGATCCCCAAAAAACCTCGCCCAACTAAACCACATTCATTAATTTATTTATTGTAATGGACTTCCATATGTAGAAGCTCCATAAAACATAAATTTTTAATCGATACTGGTAGTTCAAATCATTCAGGCTCTACTCATATATATATATATATATTTTTTTGCAACTAAATTAACAAAGAATTTTCGGTACGAACGGCGCACACCATAACGACCCATAGAGGTACGGTTGTGACGCATTTTGAAAAAAAAAAAAACTCCAACAAAGCAAGTTCAACTATTCCATGTAATGGACATAATCGAACTTGATGAATTATTGGAGAATAATGAACGTGGCTGCACAAACCATGTAGCCGACTTATTATCTAGAGTAGAGATCCATCATAGTGAGGTTAGTGATGATCAATACTCGTTACGAGTAGAAATCACTTCGGATGCCCAGAGTGTCGCCGACACCATGCATAGCCATGTGGACGATAATGGAGGAATCCCGATTCGTCACAAGCATCCACCCCCACGTATGAATAGGATATTTACAGAATCATGTAATCAGGAATTACGTAAATTGAAAACAAAAGAAGCAGGTACGGATCATGTTTGGTGTATCCCCCTCGATAATGCGCAATGTATATTTTTAAATTATGTAAAATATTTAAACAAGAATAAATATGCGGTAATTATCAATGACGACAAGTTATACCAAATCGTCAGTGAATGTTGTAGAAAAGAACTGATTACAGTTATATTTTAATTACAATAAATTTATAAGAAATAATAATGTAACCTTACCTAATGTAGGCTTAGAACGTTTAAAATATTTAATTGACCATAATAAAGCATTGATAGATAACCTTATTGTAACTAGACGTAAACGAGGTCTTACAAATGGTATCGGGTCGGTAATTAAATTAATAACGGGAAATTTAGATGATAATGATATGAATAAGATAACGCAACAAATGGAAAGTAATCTACATTTGAATCAACAACGAATCTCTGTTACTTCGAAAACCTTAGAAGATTATTACACTAAACTTAAAAATATTTCACTTAACCAATTAGTTATATGGGCTCAAATAAGCCACGATCATTATGAAGATCAAACTGATTTGTTGATCACCCATTTAATTTATCAAACGGAAACAATAACTGAATTAGTAACTAGAATCACGGAAGCAATTACCTTTGCCGCTCATGGAATGTACCACCCTAGCATTATTAAACCAAAAGTCTTCATGGACTCAATATCACAAATAAATTCAGAAAACTTATTTTCTAAAGACTTTGATATTATTCAACGCTTTTTACAAGTTCAACTCATAAAAACCAAGCAAACCTTGCATTTTATTCTATCCCTTCCACTAGTAGAGAATACAGTATACATGTATTATGAAATTATTCCCATAATATCCAAACCAGGTACCCAATGCTTCCAACCCCACCTCCCATCCAGACGAATATTGAGAGATGGAAAACAAATGTATGTCGCAAGCAAATGCCAAATAATCTCAGACCAAAACAGCTTATGTAACAAAGAAGTAAATACCATTGATGATTGCACCACCTTGGTGTTAGAAACCCAAAACGAGCAGAACTGCAGTCTTCACAAGATCACATGCCCAGAAGAATATACCCATATTATAGGAGACAATATGATGTATGTATTTCGTGACAAGCCCACCCCACTACAAGCACATTGCCCACAACATAAACAGAGTATTGTTATTTCTAAATCAGTACTCGTGACCAACGATGAATGCAGCATACAAGGAAAAACATTTAATATGGGACGGACTATAAACAAGGAAACATTAGTCATTACGTATTCCAGAGAAGAACTACATGTATTACAGTTACCCACATTACATATGGACGAAATAGAAAAACCACACGAAGATTCCAGCATCACCACCAACGTGACAGAAACCACCTCCACCAGTGGAAGTCTACATATCACACTAACAAGTTGCCTAATAATAATGGCAATTGGATATATCCTATGGAAAATATGTAAACTCTTCGCATCCCGAAGGAGTTCCCATTTAAAGGGGGGAGAGTTAACTACCCCAGCTGACCTTCACCTCCAAGAAGACAACACAGGACGCCCCGTACTTCATTCCTCACTTCATCTTGTCTAGTAGATAAAATAGTGCATTGAACTCTCAAATAAGATTACATTATCTAGTTCCGTCTTATATCGATGCATATGTACTCAATACAAAACGTCAACATCCGTTGCGTAACTGATAATACTATTTTGTTGTTTTGTACCAAATAAACTTTAGATATTAGATTAATCAGGACAGCTATAAAAGTGGCTGCCTCACCCTAAGTGAATTAATCTATCTTGTCGAGTGAATCCAAGCAGTTGCTTGTCGTATTGCTCACATGATAATTCCTTTTGAAATTGTACGTTACTTGTTGTATTTTAAATGTTATAAAATAAAGGATAATTAAATCCAAATATTGTTTAATTATTTGAATCAAAGTGAACAAGAAAAGTTAACTCACGGGAGTCAGCTCTCGACTAATTTTAATCAATTTATTTTTTTATAACATATTGAAGTTTGTAAACCTCATTGTAATATTTAATCATTTAAGAAGATAATATTAACAGATGCCAAATGAACCACGAAACCGAAAAAAGAACAAAATTTAAAAAGATTTCAGTCGCATCTGGGACTCGAACCCAGGACCTCTACCTATCCGGGGTAACCGCTTAACCAACTTAGCTAATGAGACCAGTTCAATTTACGCCATTTACACCGATATCATACTTCATGTTCAAGATTTGTTAATATTATCCTCCATTTTTATAAATCCCACATATTATTGGCGGCTATCCTTATGATGATTGAAAAGTTTCCCAGATGCGACTGAAATCTTTTTAATTTCTGTTATTTTTTCGGTTTCGTGGTTCATTTGGGGATGTGTTAATATTATCTTCAATGATTAAATATTACAATGAGGTTTACAAACTTTAATAAGTTATAAAAAAATAAATTGAATATTTCTTTCCAGACTTGTAAAATAAGTCAATAGATGTCTCATATAAATAAAAATCGGGTAGGTATATCCGAGATTCTATTCCGATTGCAATTGAGTTCGGGATGAAACTTTGCATTACTATTATACATATTTTTTTATTTAAACATTTTTACTGTAACTTTATATAATTCTTTTTTACGTTTTTTAATTATTTTTATTATAATAATAATAATAGTTGTATGACTTGTATAGCGCCGTTTTTGTGAGAAATCACCTCAAGGGCGCTGTACAAATATTTCTTAACTAATTATGTACAGACAGATACAGAAAAACATACTTACCTGGCAGATCGCTTCAGATGAACACAGTTTTAGAAAAATTTAATTATAGAGATGATAGTTTTATATGGTTATTTGTTTCTCCCTTTCTATTGATGTTACATTTATTAGATGATTGGTGGCACAAGAAGAGTTGGTATTTATTGAATTATTTGTATTAATTTTTTGGACTGGAAAGTATTCATAAAATGAATTTTAGGACTCGAAAATATCTATAAAATTACCTTAAAAAGCGTAAGAAGCTTTAATAAATATTAACGTTTTTTGTTTTTATTTTTTATTTTACACTTTGGTTGTTTACAGTGTTGCGGGCTGTGGACGCATTTGCGCACCGATGCGTGAATTTTTAATTATATATATATATTTTTTTTATTTTTTTATTTATTTAATGACTTTAGGTAAGTACTAACCGGCCGGCCTAGCTAAGCAATTTACAGGTGAAAATCTTTAATTTATGGATACGATTGTCTGAAAAGATGTGTTTTAAGTTTAGATCTGAATTCTGTTGAGTCTTTGATAATTCTTAAGTCATGCGGCAGTTCATTCCAGGCTTTAGGTCCTGACACTCCGAAAGCACGATCACCGTATTAGGTGTGCGCTTTGGTTCCTTCAACCTGCCGATAGCTGATGACGCTGCTGATCTAAGGGTGGACTGCCGTGAGTTGGTATTTTCGGGAATACACAGTTCTGATAAGTAAGTCGGAGCCATTCCGTTAAGTGACTTAAATACCATCCAGCATATTGTAACTATATATTGTAACTTCACATATACACTTTTTAAACTTTGTATTTAAAATTTTGTTTTGCAAATTTCCTTATGTATTTTTAAGTATTTTTCTTCATAATTCATTATTTGTATATCTATATATTTATTTTTTATTTTTTAAAGTACATATAAATGTATAAAATTTTATGCTTTTAAATTTCGTTTCATTGCCGGGTTGCCGTTTGTACTCGTATGTCAATAAAAACCCTAGAACACTGAGATTTTCTCTTTTTGAGATATCTAGGTGTGCCACTGATGAAATGAGTAGATAAAAGTGTGTCGTGAACATGTCTGGAATTCCACGATAAATTCATAAAATGATCCTACCAGAACCACAGTTCCACCACATCACAAAACTTCACCAAAAATCCATTCTAATTCGAATGAAAATTAGACGTCGCTCCGTTCCTCTCTTATTAAAATTCAAGTACAAGACTCTGCCAATGGCACTCGAGGTGACATTATATCTTTGTAATGAATGTCACGCACAGTATGTAGGTATGACTACTAGAATCAGGGAACATGAACTCTCTTTACAAAATAATAACCATTCCGCGTTTGCTAATCATTTATTAGAGACAGGCCATAGCATCAATAATGGAAAAACACAGTTTAAAAATTCAAATATTACTTTACACTTACTTAATAATTTTACTATAATAGCTTTTCTCTTTAAAATATTTAACGGCAAACTAAATTCTGAATTCTTGAGAAAAATTAACAAACATCAACACAGACATAACCACTCCACAAGAAGAAGTAATTAACCTTTCGGAAGAAAACAAAACCACAAAAGTCATTACTACACTACTACTTTATAGAGCCATGAATATCTTCCAAGTAATACCCAACAATATAAAAGAAGAAGAAAATGTTTTGAAATTTAAAAATGCAGTGCTGAAATACATTAAGTGCAATTTTAAAGTTTGATTTGTAATTCTTAATTGCATATCATGGCTTAAATTGTAAAAACGTTTGTTTGTAGGTATTATGTTCATTTTAGAATACATGTAACCAATGTACTGTGATCTATTTAAAGCTAAATAAATAAATTAATACATATTTTTTAATTGTGCTCCTTAGAAACAACAAAAATTAAAACTAAAATTAATTTAGTGAACAAAATAATTTGACTCCTCCCACCGCCCACCCCTGCAAATCACCAGTCCCACTACCCTCACCTAATTATTTATGTACTTGTTCATGTAAGTTAGTTTTAAGAAGGCCAGTGAATGGCACGGGTGTGTTGAAACCGGTAGCGCGGTAATAAAATTAACTAACATATTCGTATAGTGAATAAAACTCTTCAAACAAAATGTCTAGAAATTATTACATAGTTAATACGCAAGAAATACAAAAACATTATTTCCTTACCTACCTCTAATCTATTTCTAAAGCATTATCTATTTGCTTTCACCCTTTAACATTGCATCTTTCCTTACTCTCAACGACTTATTGACTTTTCAAATAACTTTAAAATCGTCTCATATTCACTTAAATAATAAACCACTAACTTGCGTTCCCTTTCTCCTGACATTGAATCGATGACTAAAGGCACTATTGAAGGGTGAAAGCCAAATAAAATTATAACGATAAATATCTCCAGAAATCATATTTACTGTAATAAAGATATCGAGACAATGCAAACAAAAAACCAATAAGAAATAATGTGTTTTCATTCTTAGTCATACTTCTGTGGAGGGAGCAATGAAGGGAGAGGTTCAGATTACTCACAAATATACGATAAAACGTGTTTCAATATTAAATACGTCATTTTTGTAAAGCTTTTGTTCCTTTATACATCATAATATTATAAATCTATTTTACAATCTTCCCAACAAACCCTCCAGGCATATGTTTAGTGTAACCCTGAGTGATCAGCTCAGGTAGGGGGCTCCATCGAAGCCAGAGTCAAGTTAGCCTCTCAGAAGCTGGCCGTACAGTACAGAGCCCGCAGATACTTCAGATAGTACACGCTGACGGGCGGTCCGTTTGATAGATTCACCTATCTTAACAAACGGATTGCAATCTTTGGAGCACAAACCTCAGGTGGAAATGCTATCCTTATTCTACCGGTATTTTAATGGAAGATGCTCTGAGGAACTAGCGTCATTGATTCCTCCGGCACCGGTGCACACTTGGGAAACACGCCAAACTCGCGCTTAACATTTGTATATGGCTGACATTTGTCATATGAGAACGGGTCGCTTCTACAATTCGTTCTTGTGTTCAACAGCTCGACTGTGGAATGATCTGCCAGCCTCAGTGTTTCCTCCCTCCTACAACATGGTTCTCTTCAAGACCCAGGTTCACTTCTTTCTGTCCTCTAAAAGACCCTCCACACAGCATCCCTTAAGATGATATTGGCCTTGAGGGAAATTATTTCCTTCAGGGCCTCCTGTGTGGAGTTACTGTAAAAAAAAATTCTCATAAAACTAAGCAAAGTTGACCGGTCAGTGGCTGAGTTGGCATCGTGTCTGGGTCCCACCCTGGCGTCCTCTACGCCACAAGCAACATCTTCCTTTACTGTCGTGGTAGTAGAAGATTTTCAAAATATTATCAATAATATTAATAATAATAATAATAATAATAATAATAATATTGCTACCATTCGCTCGCTTCTATTATAATATTATTATTATTTACTTATTATTACTTACTTCTTACTATTTCCTTATTATTACTTACTTATTAATATTTACTTATTACTATTTAATTATTATTACTTACTTCTTACTATTTACTTATTATTACTTACTTATTACTGGTTACTTATTATTACTTACCTCTTACTATTTACTGATTACTATTTACTTATATTACTTACTTATTACTACTTACTTATTACTACTTACTTATTACTACTTACTTATTACTACTTACTTATTACTATTTACTTATTATTTTTTTACCTACCCGTTATTATTTACTTATTACTATTTAGATCATTTTATTTATTACTTTTATTATTATCTGTTTATAATTATTTACGTATAAATATGTACTTAATATTATATACGTATTATTGTATGGTTATTTCTGTTTACTGATTATTATTTACTTATTATTATTTAATTTTTAATTATTTATTTTTTAGCTTTCAGGTTAGTTTTTTTTTGTACTATTAATGGCTCCATATCGCTTTTTTTAAATATACGGATTCATTACTATTTACCGTTTATTATTTGCTTATTATTATTTAATTTGTATTACTTATTTATTATTATTTCATTCTTATTACTTATTTATTATTATTTACTTATTTACATTTACTTATGTTTATTCATGTATTAATATTTACTTACTACTGTTTACTGATTATTATTTACTTATTATTATGTACCCATTATTATTTACTCACTACTTCTTGTTAACAAAAATATGGTAACCCTATGATTGTGGCTAATTGGGACACAGATACTTTATGATAGTTATTTGTGTTACAATGATATTATTATTGTTGTAATTGTAACGCTCTCCGGCTATTGTTCTACTCATCTCAAGATTCGTGGGTGAGACTGATGGATGAAGCACGGGGAAGTGGGATGTATATCATGACACAGTAAATAAAACCCTATTTAAAGGAAAGAACATAATTTATTGATTCTAAAACCACGACTATCATGGTGGAGCAAAGAGGAAGAGAAAAGAGAAGGATTAAGTTAAAACGAAAAGGTTTAAATAATAAATGATGGCTCTTATGGTCCGATTCTTCTCCTCAGCATCATGGAAGGCCTCTCCAGGTCCAGATGCTCACCGATTTCCGCCGTCACCTTCAGCGAAGTCTATGACGACTCTTCTGAAGCGCCATCTGCCACAGCTTCTTCCGTGGGGTTCAGACAATGGAATGTGAGGATGCTACCTTATGTCCTGTTTGGTCCTCTATACAGCAACTGACCCTCTTGTCCGTTCATCACTCTTCTGGGATTTTCTCCAAAGCAGCAGGCACGCGCGGTTTGGTTTCATAGCCTCACAATTTGGCCATCAATAAATCGATAAACTAAAACATACCCACTTCGGGTAAATTCAATAGACGCACTCCGACGTCAAACAAAACAGAAAATTAACACATAATCCCTCCCAAAAAACACGTCGATCACGACCGCCCGAGTCAGGTTATCTCCTCCGCCATGTTGACTTGCTCCCTTCCGTCCGATGTCTCCCATAGACATTCTCTCACGAATCTCTCTTCCGTAGACAATCATCACAATCATAGACGCGGGGTCAGTATTTACGTTACAATTCCCCGCTTCCCCGTAAAAATTTTATGCCGCGAAGTGAAGTAAAATTTGACCTAACCTTCCTCTCTACTCTTTTCAATTACAGAAAAAACTGAAAACAAAGAAAACAAGTAATAACCAATATAAAACAAAAAGCAAAATTGACATTCAAAATGGCATATCTTAGTATGACAATACACAAAAAAATCAAGTTGTGATACATTGGTGGTTAAGCATAACCGAAAAGCAAGGAAACACTTCATACTTATAATCCTCAAGCAACTTATAAAATAAAAAAATAAACAAGTTACATCAACCAAACACTTCCTCACTTTATGAGAGTCAATCTCTCTAGGTTAACACTTGTGAGGTTTGGAGAACTCAAGCTCCCACTTCAAAATTTTCAAAAAATTATTTTTATTATTAATACCCTACTTAACTAATCCTCTCTTCCTCTTAACAAAAAAAATTATAATTACAATACAGTTTCAACAGGGTTTTTTTTTTTTTTTTATGTATCTAAAGAATTAGACACAATATACCAATATCCATTGGATAGTTTCACCTCTAAAAATTTTCCTCGTCGTATAGTTATAGAACTATTTGGTTGTCATTTAGCCATTGCTAAATAGTATAAAGATGAGGGTTTATATGTTACAATACCTATCTATTCGTGTGGTTTCAAACAAGTACATTTGTCAATATCTATATATATAAACTTGCAAAGTACAATTTCTCTCGAAATTTTACATCTTCCTATCTTTTCAAATTGGTGCTCGATTTTTTTTCAAAAATCGACACGGGTTCAAATTGGTGCTCGATTTTTTTTTAATCAAAAATCGACACGGGGTACACAAAAATACTTGATAAATTTACGCTGGTGTTAGCAGTGTAAAAATAGTATATATTTACTAAACCTATTGGACAAATCAACTTAAATGCTTATCAACATATTATAAACAGTGGTATTACTAGATCTAAACTATCTACTAATCATCTTCTCCTGTTCAAGGAGGCAGAAGATGTTTACTCCAAATTGGTAAATATTTGTTTGTTGTGTGCATGCATTAGCAGTACTACACTTGATACCTAATACTAATATTATTACAAAAAAAAATCTTACTTTCTAAATGTCTATACTATATTCTTTAAGGAAAGAGATCCCAACTTACTTTAGACATAATTATAAACTTAGAATATACATTAAACATTATAGTTACTAATTAACAATTAAAACTATTTTATTATCTGTGTGAAAGAAAGTAGCTCAAAATCTCCCAGACAGAATATATTAACTATCCTTTTCGAGTGTGTCGTAGTAATCTCCAAAAATTCTAATTTAACTTTTACTCCGGTGCACTCCAAAAGCATAATTTTAACCTACGGCTAAACAAATTAAATACAAAGAATGCCTACTATAAATATATACATACTGTCAGATAACACACCATCAGACCGGTAACCGATTTAACTTTCATTTAGAGTATTCGGAATTATTAGAGGTAATTAACCGATATACCGTAGCGACAACAATAATATCCGATATATATGTATATCATGAAAATTCTTAAGTTTAATTTTCGAGGTACACTATTGGTATGTACCTATGTAAAAAAAATAATCAAAATTATTATAAAAACAACAAAAAAAAATCAATCCCCGTTTTTTTTTTTTTGTTGTTTATTTTGTTAGAGCGCCACTGATCTAAAAGATCAGAGAAACAAATAATATGTTTCTATTCTAGTCTAATGAGGATAAGTGTCAAAAAAATATCATCAATAAATTAGAATTTGTGTTTATTCTGAGCACCTGTATTGAAGGTACCAAACTCCAGTACATGTGACCACAATAACACCTTTGAAGAAACAAGTGGAGCGACATGAAGGATTGGTAGTCCCACATGCAACCACACTGTCATCTTCATCTTTAAGAGACGCGTACTATCTCTTTTTCTTTTTTTTTTAAATAGCGGATACAATTCCTCTTTCGAATAGCTGTTTATGTTATTGAACTCCATTGTAAACAGAATTAAATTACTTATACGTATTTATAAATTATCCGAGACGCAAACAACCGTTTACACGCAACACCATCTATTGTCAAAATCATGAATCATTTTAACTTCACTTATTTAAATTTATTTGCATTAGTTTTAGTTTCCGACGCCAGGAAATGCCTGTGTCGCAAAAATAATTACCGTTTCTTTCAAGAATAACAATGTCACAAATATGCAAAAAAATTACGACAGTTAATATTTACCAACCTTCTAATGACGTGATCGCTGACATCATGTATGCACACATATACATAAACAATATTATGATATAATTAATAATATTTCTGTATCAATCAATACATCACACAACACGAACTTCACCCATCAATTCCCGAGTCCGTGTCCATAATATATTAAATATTATTCACAAAAAACGTTGAGGCGCCAAAATGTAACGCTCTCCGGCTATTGTTCTACTCATCTCAAGATTCGTGGGTGAGACTGATGGATGAAGCACGGGGAAGTGGGATGTATATCATGACACAGTAAAAAAAACCCTATTTAAAGGAAAGAACATAATTTATTGATTCTAAAACCACGACTATCATGGTGGAGCAAAGATGAAGAGAAAAGAGAAGGATTAAGTTAAAACGAAAAGGTTTAAATAATAAATGATGGCTCTTATGGTCCGATTCTTCTCCTCAGCATCATGGAAGGCCTCTCCAGGTCCAGATGCTCACCGATTTCCGCCGTCACCTTCAGCGAAGTCTATGACGACTCTTCTGAAGCGCCATCCGCCACAGCTTCTTCCGTGGGGTTCAGACAATGGAATGTGAGGATGCTACCTTATGTCCTGTTTGGTCCTCGATACAGCAACTGACCCTCTTGTCCGTTCATCACTCTTCTGGGATTTTTTCCAAAGCAGCAGGCACGCGCGGTTTGGTTTCATAGCCTCACAATTTGGCCATCAATAAATCAATAAACTAAAACATACCCACTTCGGGTAAATTCAATAGACGCACTCCGACGTCAAACAAAACAGAAAATTAACGCATAATCCCTCCCAAAAAACACGTCGAGCTCGACCGCCCGTGTCAGGTTATATCCGACGCCATGTTGACTTGCTCCCTTCCGTCGGATGTCTCCCATAGACATTCTCTCACGAATCTCTTCCGTAGACAATCATCATAATCATAGACGCGGGGTCAGTATTTACGTTACATATTTACGTTACATCCGGTATGTGGGGAGGTTAGTGTAGTTCCACACATTCCATATAAAGTATACCTACGCTGGATTATAAAAAATAAAAATAAAATAGTAGACGAATAAATTAATAATATAAATATACACATGAAACACCAAAATTAAGTAAGAATTATATGAAAATAAAGCCTTTATGGAGCTATGGCAATTATATTTTGAGGGGCCAATGTCTTTCTCCAGTACGCCTCGATGCTGGAGAAAGATGGATGCATGGAGGCGGGCTTCCATGATGGGGATGTTCCCGGGGCTGTTTATCCTTTCCCACATTCCTGCTACCCTGAATCTTATAAGGGCTGCGAAACCGGGAACTCGCCCCTCCGTGAACATAATGGAAGCGACGCAGTATCTGGGGAGGCCAAACATTATGAGGAAGCTGTTATTATTTTTTTTTATATGAATACCGCACAAGAGTCCCAACTGCCCCCAACCGTCTGGAGCCAGTGAGACTATGGCATCCCCAATTGGGGAATGTTGTGAAACTGAAGGTATTGGGGAAGGGAAGGCGAAGGGGGAGGGGAAGGTGGAGATATACCTGGCTATTCAGATCTGGTCAACAAACACGCCTAAAAGCCATTTCAAGCAACGCTTCAATTGTTATTGTATTGGACACGAAGTCTTTTTGTAGTTTGCCCAAAGTTCGCACGTATATTACGTTGCACAGAAGGCAAGGAAGTGCATCCTTTTCACAGCGGTACTGCAAAGGCTAAATCTTCTGCTGAGCATATTCGCTTTCACGCTGAGAGCTCGTATTTTCCTATCAATATCGTCATCATCCTTCAGATTACTGGTGATTATGTGTCCTAGGTATTTGGTTCCTTCAGTTACTTTCAGAATCGCACACGATAAAAGCCTTAGACGAGAAAAATTTCATTTAAGGCATTTCTGGTTGTGAACAACCTTCTCAACCGACTTAATTTAAATGCGTATACACGGAGGCCATCATAATTTTCTAAATCAATACCAAGACTTAGGTACGTCGAATAGAATCATATTGTATGTGTCTATTGCAGTAAAAAGCGGTCGAGATATGATAATGATAATAATATTTGCTTTATTACACAAATGAGTAGAGGTATCACGGTATCGAAAAGTTCCTGCTAATCCTGAGCATATCAGATTTATCAATTTATTCCTGCGCGCATTCTTCCGTATGTATATTGGATACGGCGCGAGTAACAATATCAAGACTTAATAATAATAATAATAATAATAACAAAGCATTTATATAGCGCAGTTTTGTGTTGTTTCACTTCAAGTGCGCTTTACTATAAATACATTTAAAAATGATTAAATAACTCCATCCTACAGTGCTACTTTTACATTCTATTCTATTATATTCATTCTTAACATATTACATACATTCCTGCTTATTCTTAATACTACTCCTACAGTACTCCTTAGGTGCATATTCATAAAAAAATTACAAAATATTATACAGTATACATATATATGGCTATACAAAAATAACACATTCACAATATTACTACAAAAATAGTAACATTTTAAGACAGGAGTCGGGTTATGTTCAGCAATAACGGACTTCACATAAAAAATTAAAATATATATATACGGAGGAAACCGAAACCAAACAACTACCAGAGGCTTGAGGAAATGACTTTTTATAATAAATAGAAATTAAAATTTATAGACAGTTGACTTAGGTACTTAGGTACGTCGAATAGAATCATATTGTATGTGTCTATTGCAGTAAAAAGCGGTCGAGATATAATAATGATAATAATATTTGCTTTATTACACAAATGAGTAGAGGTATCACGGTATCGAAAAGTTCCTGCTAATCCTAAGCATATCAGATTTATCAATTTATTCCTGCGCGCATTCTTCCATATGTATATTGGATACGGCGCGAGTAACAATATCAAAGCGGCATGTTCGATTCTCTTTCTGTATTGCCCACCATTGCTTATCCGGCCAAGTAAGAAGTCAAAGGATCGTAGAGAGAATTGTTAATATGGGTGACCTCGTGTGAACTTGCGGTGCCTACCATCCGGTGGCAGTACAGAGGAGAAGGAGAATTTCTTGAACAATAAAATTGTAGTAAAGCTCCTCGCAGAATCATCTTCGGTCAGGAAATATGGCTGCCGCACTTATACCTAGCTGCAGATACACTACTGCAGTACACAGCATCCCGGAGATTTCTATCTGCATCTGCATCTGCAACATCGGTAGCATTACAGTGGCGTACTGGATACTGGTGTTATAATATCTGTAGTGTTATGGCCCAACCAGTTTTCACCATATATTATTGACTTTAACATCACTAGCGTCATTGATTCTTTCGGCATCAATGCCCCGCCAGGAGACACGTCAAACGTGTGTCCAACATTATTAATAAACGATTGAAAACTGCCCTTCTGACGGACTAGTTCTTGTGCTCAACAGCTTAACTGTGATTCTTCTCACTAAACGCATAAGCCCCGTCACATAAGTAAATTTCCCATTTTCTATAAATCTTTACCTAAAATCACCTTCCTCCTTTCAACGTTGCATCCATCCCTAATCTAAATCCATTTTCAACTCTATTCAAATATATGTTTTAAAATTTATTCATTTCAGTAACATTGAAATATTAAATCGCTTTTCCCTTTCCTTCTTTTAGTAACCAAAAACATAATGGACGGTTGAAAGCCATATTTATCCAATAAATATTCTCGTATGACGATAGTTTGTTGCATTGAATAAATCTGAAATTATTAAAATCGGATTAAATTCATTTTTTTTAATTTAGTTTTTTTGAGAATATTAAGTTAATAAAATTTTACAGTTCCCTTAATTATTCGGTTCACTTGAACTAGGGTTTATTGTAAAAAATTAACAAGTACATATGATTTTTTTATATCTTCCTACTTATAAATGTTTTTTTTTCTATATTAAGGAGAATAAACAAATACAGACAGTAATTAACAAACAGTACTATAGAAGTCCCCTATATTGTACATATTTTTCACATGTACCGAAACATGAGCCGCAGATAAATAACTACATAAGTTAATTTTAAAACGAAAAAATCAAAAAAAAATTAACTGTGTTATTAACGAAAAAATTATAAAAGGTAAATAATGTCACAAAGAAGTTTTTATTTACAGGAAAATAGCTTTCAATTTTCTGCTGAAAATAATGAATGTAACAAGGAATATGCCGGAATATTATTATTAATGATAATAATAATAATTGAATAATTTGTTTGGCGCTATTTTTGTAAAAAATCACCTCAAGGGCGCAGTAGAAACATTACTTTCTATTCTCTTTATAATTATATACAACCAGATACAGAAAAACATACTTAGCTGGGAGGTCACTTCAGATAAACACAGTTATATTAGAAAACATAAGCTTGGCGAAGATATGACTTTACAATTGCTCTCTTTACTAGTAATATTACATTTATTAGAAAAGTTATGGCAAAATAAGAGTTGGTATTTATTTGAAAAATGAATTTATATTTTTATTGTTCATTTTTATAGTACTGGAGAATATTTATAAATGACCTTAAAAACTTTAAGAATTCTACTTAGGTTCAAATGTGAAATTTTCAAAAGATATTAACATTTTTTACAAATTTAGTTATTTACAATGTAAGTATGTAGTTAAGTAATATACATAATATGTTTGTAATAATAATAATAATAAGAATAATTTAATAATTGTACGCGTATATCGCCATTTTTGTGATAAATCACCTCAGGTGCACTGTACAAATATTACTTCATATGCTCTACCTAATTATGCACAAACAGTTACAAAAACACACATATATTATTTATTTCTTCTAGAAATTCAATGCGCTTTGTTTATTTTTGTGTTAATATAAATAAATAAAAATAAGTCTGTGTGCGCAGAGATCAGGTTGCGTAGGTACCCAATTAAGTGGGTACCCGGAGCTAAGGAACAGTCGGATGTAAGATTCACCATGCATTCATTATCAATACGAATTTACATGATCTTTGAAATTTGTTCCAATGGTGATAAAAAGTAATTCGTCAGTAATGTCTCATTAATATTATTCAACTGTCCTTTAAATACGTACAGGATATTATTATTTTGGTAACCGGACAATTCGGCACACTGATAAATCGGCACACTTTTAAATGTGATATAAAGTCATGAAAAATAATGAAAAAAAACTTATTAAATTTATTGGAATAACTTATCGAAGCTAACAAACCTCATTGTAATATTTAATCATTGGTGAGGATAATTTTAACGAATTTAAAATGAAACATGAAACCGAAAAAGACACAGAAAATAAAAAAGGTATTAGTTACCGGGACAAAGTTCTACTACTGAGCTAATCAGACCAGTTTACTTTACGTCATTTTTATCGAGATCATGCTTCAAATTCATTACATATAATAGGACATTTAGAAAAGGGACAGATGTCCTGGGTTTCATTTGAAATTTGTTGATATTTTCTTCCTCAGTGATTAAAAAAAACCTTGAATATCTAGGTTAGGTCAGATGAGGTCATTGGATTAGTGTTTTTCACTATTTTAATGACTTTATATCACTTTTTAAAAGAGTGTCGATTTATCACTGTACCGAATTTTCATTGAATCTATTATTTTATTGCGATGGGAAGACGACATTATATTTTACGTATCCGAATTATACATCAAAGTGAGTGATTGAAATCCTCTACATGTTAAATTCGATCTGCAATACCTAAACGACAATAAGTTATAAATTGCCGCAAAAATCCCCGCCGCTATTAAAACAAATGAAAAAACACAACAAAAAATTCTGTCTTCGCAACTTTTCACAACACACGTTATTTATAGTTTTAATTTTTTTTTCATTGCGTGCGTAAAGAGCATTCTCGTTCCTGAAAGAGTTACCTCCAGACAGCATTTTTCGTACAGAAAAAAAGATATTTTAAAATGATATATTTTTAACCATAATATTTTTTCAGGAAAAATACCCTTTTCCCTAAAAATCACTTCGAAGAAAGGTCATGACCAAACTTACGTACGGTGCGATATTTGTGTTTTAAACTCCATAAAACACCAAACATTGCATATTTTGTATCTAACAGTTGTGCGATAACCTGCCATATAAATAAATAGGTACCTTTTTACCCGTATATTAATAAAATCTTTCATATCTTTTGCTCAATATCTTATCTGATCTTCACTATCAGATATTAATTACTGAAGACGCTTCATAAGATCATGGAAACTAACGACGGTTTTTAATTAAAGTTTTTTTTTTTAATTACTGAAGACGCTTCATAAGATCATGGAAACCAACGACGGTTTTTAATTCAAGTTTATAATTTTTATTGCTTATTTTAATGTTGTACAGCAATAAAATCTTCGTTTTAGATATCAATAAGTTTATTACAGAAATAGACGCGTGGGTAGTTAGTAACGTTAGAGAATTTTCTCGCTAGAATATTCTAAGCAATTTCTCAGGAAGTCTCATTAAGTATTAAAATTACAAACACTTGCATTTAATTCAACACTCCACACATACTAACACAACACTCAATTACAGTCACGACGTACACCAACACAACACAAGAAACCACACAAACATACCAAAAATACATTAAACAAAATATGGTCTAAAATAGATTATACATCTCATACACAATACAATAAATAATCTAATGATATTAAAAATGCATGCCAATGCAAAAGGTCTCAAAGTAAGATGCTTAAACTATATTATTTGAAAGAATACCTTAACCATTAGTGCTGTGATATGTCTCTGTAATAAGCATAATTATGTAATGTACCAGTGATATGTCTTTATTACAAATACTAATTATGTTTTGTAAATGTTGTTAAAGTACTGTGAATGTTAATTATGTATTTTAAATATTGTTCCTAAAAATCTGCACTGTGTGTTTTGCATGTGATCAGATAACTCTTGGAAATACAATGCACGGAAATGTATTGCATATTTTTTTAAATAAATAAAAAATATTCCTGAAACAATATTAAGAATTTCTAATAGTTTGATTAATTGAGAATCATGTCGTCCCACTAGTAGACTGATTTTTTTAAGAATGAAGAATGGAAAATACGTTTCAAAAAATTATAATATTTAACACCTCTGTGACTAATGAACTAAATGAACCCATATAAAAAAAAGTATATTATAGAATTCGAATCTCGAATGTAAGCGGAAAAATGGATTTCCCGCTCTGATGACGGCGAAGTGTTTTCATAAATGATCATTTCGATGATGGTTAGGTGTACACAATTCAAGAAAAGTTATATCCAATCATTTAAATTTATATATTTCTGAAAAAAACACGAAGGAAGGAATTTCTGTAAAATCCTTCGAGGTGTACGAATTTAGTTGATTTCAGAATCAATATGTTTCGAATGACAATGACATAAAAAAAAAAATTGTTGAAATATTTCGGTGAATATTAAAAAACAATGTTTGTCATAATGTTAGATTTTTAAAAGAGTCATTCGAAATGTATTGTGGCTAACGTTAAAGTAAAACTTAATAAATATATTGAATTTCATCCAACGCAAGTGTTTGGAAACCACATAAAAAGCAATCTCCATCGCAAAATCGGAATGGACTTAGGTAGATACCTATGTCATTGAACTTGTCATTTGAACTGTACACTGTACTGTATATCACGAATCGAACAAATCCTGAAATTCAGGATTGGGTACCACGTACGAACTACAAAATCTATTTATTTTTATATTTGTCATCATCGACCAAATACATCTACACAGCGTACCAGGTGAAAAACTACCCGAAATTCTTCACCTTACCCATGAGATTTGTTTATATGAGGCATTTATCAAAAAGAAGTGAATTTTATCGCAGTCAAAAGATCGCACGAAGATGAGCAAATTTATAAATCGTATACATGGTGTCTGGGACCTCGTGATACAAGCGGGAAACTGGTGAATCTACATCACATTTGGAGTCGATTTTGTGGTATAATTTTTTTTGAATTTATTCTTTCGTTTTCGGACAAATCTAGCCTGAAAATGGAATTGTTTGGGTCAAATTAAAAAAAACGTGCTTGCGGGGTTTTTATCAGCTGTTTTTAAACACGTCGAAGTGTAGACCCAGCTCCAAAATATTCTCAACTCTTTAAAAGGGAAAAAGCTTTTTTTTAAATCGAAAACCTCAGGTCGTTTTTTTTATATTCTCTGTGATAATAATAATAATTATTATTGGATGATTTTTATATCGCCGTTTTTTTATAAAAAAATCACCCCAAGGGCGCTGTACAAATATTACTTGCTGGGGTTTATATTGACATGTATAAACAGGTACAGAAACATACTGGCAGGTTACTCCTGATTAACACATTATATTATAATTTTTTTGTATTAGAAAATACTGCACATCGCATGATATTGCTGTTACCTTTTTATTCTTATTTTTTATAGATATTACATTAATTAGAAGGTTAGCTTTTTTTTAAATTTCTAATGTTGAACTAGAGAACAGATTTTAAAAATGACCGTAAAAAGCTAAAATATTCTGTCACAAGTTTCCCGCTTATACCACTAGTTTCCGGACACCGTGTACAGTTCATAAAACAATGGTTGTCACCGATTCAGTGGGCACATTTCCTGGTTTAATGACATTTATTTTTTCTCGACACCATTGAAACCATAGCATTCCCGATGTTTGTGGAATGTTGTGCGGTAACTGTGTGGGATTAGAACTGGGGGATAGGAATGAGAAGAAAAATAGGAAGGTTGGGAAATACCTGATTTAAATCCGGATATAAAAACATGATTAAAATCATTTCTTGGAAAAGTTCCGAATGATCTCTATTAAACGAGCAAAATTTAAGACAATTGGCCACCCAGGCCTCAAAGAAAATTTACACCATCAGAGCCAAAACTGACCAAACGCAAATTAAAAGCTTTAATCCTTCAAAAAATTTATAAAAGTAATGGGTACGTTAGTTTTATAATATAATATTGTAAAAATTTAAAAATACCCTTTATGTTAGTTTTACAATAAAGTTTTGTATTTTTATAAGTTTTCTGAAAGACTTAAGCTTTAAATGTACGAGTACATTAACAATTCATTCCATTTCATATTCCGTGTGTACACCCGCCAACAAACAGTTCATATCAATATTTAAAAGCATTACGTGCTAAAACTATTCGTATACAGTATTTAAATTAGAATTATCTATGAGCACGTATTGCGTTCCTTTTATAAAATTCTTGAAACGCTTTGTAGGCCAGTACAATTAGCGCGAACAATGGGGTTGCGTTCATAATTATTCGGGTAGATTCATTTTTTTAACATCAATATAATTTTTATTATCTATGCGGCCATGTGCTGTAAACACGCAACAATACGATATGTTTGGATGTCCCAGGTATAAATAATATAATATAGGATCTGGCGCCTCTCAGCTCTCGGGTCGGTATGTGGGTGTTTTATTTACACGTTAATGTGACACGGAACAAGGTAAAGCCGACTTAGCTCGAGCACTTACCATATCTGCCTCATATCAGGGGACAAGCACTCTAAGGGCAGGGACGGACTGGAGCTCCAAATAGGCCCAAGAAAATATAGGGTTTAGTACACCACCAAATGCAAAATAAAAGTTTCAATAAACAATTTGTCATGAGTTTTAAAAATGTTCAAAATTGTCACTTTGGCGATCGCTCCAGAGATTTTTTATTTATTTATTATTGAGTAAGTTTATGAAGCATTTTGTATATATAAACTAATATGTACATGGCTGCATTTAATTGTTTATAATATTATACTTTTACAGTAAGCATGACAATTCTTTTTGAATACATTAATTCTTCTTTAATCTTCCTTCATTCTTCAGACTTTCAAACATCTCATCATACATTTTTAGTCCTCTATACATTAAGCAGTTCTGTGACTCTGTTTTTTTTTTTTTGCGGTAATCTAATTATATTCATATTTCTAGTTTAAAAACAATTTCATCCATTAAACATATTGTGGCATTATGAACATTAACATAGCATTTGTATAGCAGTCTCTTTTTTATTGGAATCTAATCAAGGAATCAAGCTCTATTCTCATTTGATTGATTTTTGTACATTTGCCTTTCTTAGTTTTGAATAATTTCTAGCTTGTTTAAGTTTCCTTCATGGGCCAAATATAATACTGTAGAGCAGTAATCTAAATATGGACCAACAATAGTATAGGACACATAAAGGACTGGGTAACCCCAAAACAAGATGGGCTACTCTAATTCTTGTGACTTTATCCAAGTTATTTTTAGCCTAATCGGATTCCAACATTTCTATTATCATTCAGTGCGTTGAAGCTTTGACACAAAACTACATCTATATATATCTACACAATGTTTTATTTTTTCTATGTACTTATCTGCATTTCATATACTTGCCTAATTATGATGTTTTGCTATAATCCATTAATTCCAGACTATTCGGTTACTAATCGAAAGGTGTTACGCATAAGACATTATATCTGCCATAAAATAATACGGTCAAACATTGCTTATCCGAGGCTCCATAATCTGTGATTTGAATTAGCCGTGATCCTCTGCGATAGCCAATAATATGAATAAGCATATCAAACAATAAGTAACGCTACAAAAAAATTTGCTCAGGCCTTTCCAAAAATGCTTTCATGATACATAAACTAATAATAAAACATATACACAATATTATTAATATAGATAAGAACTTCCTCCTTCTTTTGGCGTCCATGACATTTAAAAAAATTAATCGTTTAAAAGTATCTGTCTAGCATTACCATCATCATTAACATGTAGAATATGATATATATGTATGAATATTATCCTCATACTGATCAGAGGCATGCAAATGCCGCTGTGATGTATTATATACAAACTCGCCCCACTGCTGTTCAATATCAGGTTATGTTCTGATTTTGTAAATAGTAATATTTTGTACATAATTTATTCTGATATGTAAATATGTTAGTTGTAAGCCTCTTTCACTAGTTTTAAGTCACTAGCTACAGGTCTAAGTTGTAAGTCGCCAGCTATATAAGTCTTAGATGTAAGTCACTAATTATAAGTCTAAATTTGGTGGTTTCTAGTTATAAATCTTAACTGTAAGCCAATATTAATACATCTTAGATGTAGATTATTAGATATAAGTCTAAGTGATGAGGTATAGGTTAGATAAACTATGTTGTAAAGCGCCTCTGAGGTGATTTTCTCACGAAAACGGCGCTATAGAAATAATCCATTTATTATTATTATTATTATAAACAAGTAACAATCAGTTTATTAGAAATTATACTTTTCACCTGCAAGCTTCGGACTGAAAAGGTTGCGCTATTGTATGACGCCAAAGTTGATAGTTCGAGAGCTTCGCTGTGAATGATGTTGTCAGATGTACGCATGGTACGCCAAACGAGTAATGAAACAAAATTCATTTATAATATCACTTTCGACCAAATGTGTTGTTTTAAAATGTTTAAACCATCACATTGTCATCAATTTTCTAGGCCTATTTAGTTAGCCAGTCCGGCACTGCTCACGGATCATTGCCCGGGCAACTTCTGGTTCTTGACCCTGGTGATAGACCCAACTAATATTGCAATACATTTGCATCTTCTATCCTCTGCTTGCGTCATTTCTATTGATGACTGTACAGTTTCTCGTCGCAGATATTGATATTAAAAGGTTGAAATTTGATACAGTATTATTCGGTCACTTCCGCGTTACAGACAATAATAATTAGGTATTATAATTGTGGAGTGAGGTCACTTGCCGTAAAAAAGTTAAATGGCAAGCAGCTGTGCAATTTAAAATATGTATTTAAATAGTAGGTATCCAAAATTTAGGCTACAGATATTGTTACAAATTATATGTCTTTGCTCTAAATTTTGATGTAGGTAGTATGGGTAATCAGAAACTTAATATTTAATAATTAATATGTATCTTTAGAGTTTAAAAAAAATCAATGCAAAATATCTTTCAAAATATTTTTGACGTGGTTGAGTGGTTACGATCCTTGGCTACGAATTCATCGCCCAATTATAATGTGAACGGTGTTTAAAATGATTTATTACCGGTAAAACCGATTTAGTTAGAAAATAATTAAAATTCTCTATTCTGTGAGGTGCTCATATAATAATGTGTTTTACTCGCATTTAAATGACAATGTTTTCTTAATTGATTTATTTAAATGTGCCATATTGCTTTGGTCGTGTGAACTTAATAATCGTTTGACAATTACAAAAAACTAAAATGCTTGTAGAACTTAATAATAACATTATTAAATTTAATTTACATTAAATTTTAAAAAAATTAAATATGAATTGTTTTTTCGAGAAATGACGGTAATCAATATAAATCAAAATATCATTTTAACAGGATCTCAAAAGAGCGTCGATTAAAGGGATGTAAGTGTATGGCATTATGATAAAAGCGTTGCAATTATTCGTAGCTTATCAAGTGTAAGTTTTAGTCTTATTCGCAGACTATTTGTAAGAGAAAAATATCGAAATAATTTTATGACCAACTCATCATTGTACTACATGTATCATATTCGCATAAGAAAAAAATATATATTGTTAACGAAATAAATTAATGACCTCTGTGGCATAGCGGTAATATCCTAAGCTCGGGGACCAGAGGCCGCGAGTTCTAAACCAGGTGTGGGCAAGATCTATTAAATTGGATAAAATGGGGTGAAATGTTAGATTCTATTCGAAGCGTTTCTTGAAATAGATTGTCTGATTTTTCTCTAACCCCCATCTCCTTAGGTAATAGATATGCATTTTATTAAGTCTCATAACATTTCACAAATATGGGATAGATGACATAATCCCACAGGCTAT
>JAHDVE020010031.1:0-51440 GCA_022606495.2 Halesus radiatus | reverse complement strand
GTAGGTAGAAGGCGTGTTGAATCCCTGAGAATACTCTGAATTTTAGAAATGTACTCGTCGTTCAAGTACTTCGGTGCGATACCGTGCGGCGAATCGGGCAGTTTGAACTCGTGAATATTTCGCGAGCTGCCGTAGACTCTGTCAATCTTGGATCGACTTGATCAAAAAATTAGGATGTGAACCACGACCTTCTGCTTGGATTGAGCCTATTGCAATCTTCACCTATTTTTTATTAAAGAAGCCAAAATTTTTACAAAGTATGTCATGGGGGTCAAAGTAGGACAGGTGATACTTTGCCGTCAAATTACAAAAAAATGCATTGTACAAACATAAATTGAGTAAGTTTACTCGATTCCGCGGGTGCTAATGAACAGATCAGAAAAGATCGTTTATTTAGATCAGTCACCGCAGCCGCAGGAATCGCTTACAAAGACAGACAATTTTGGTAGAACAATAATTTTGATAAGTTTTTTGCGGATCAGAAGAGCTCGACCAATGAGAGCCCGCTCTGTTTTCGGGACCGTCGCCGGGAGCGACCGTAGGGGTGGCGGGGGTCGGAGAAATGTCCCGTTAGCACCCAGTAGCGTCTCGGCACGAAAACGAGGTTCAGAGGCGTAGAAAAAAGAAAACGATAACGTGCACCTTATCATCACTTCTTCGAAAACCCCGGAACTACGCTTGTCGAAAGCCAATATGTACTGAAATGGGGCGTTTGCACAAATCCTCATTTTGTGCAAACATAACAAGACAGGGATGCGTATCTAGTCGCCTCTATATCAGGTTAAAATTAAAGTCGGGCGTTGCACAATTGAATTATTTGTGCAGACATAACAAACAAGACAGAGATGCGTATCTAGTCGCCTCTCTGTCGAGTTTGTGGTCGGGTCGTCTGTATGAGCCCGACCAGTACTACATGCTAGCTCGATCGAGGAACGTATCTAGTCGTCTCTCGTTCGAAGCTGTATGAACTCAGTAGTTGATTTCGTATCTAGTCGTACCACCTACTGAGTTATGTACTGGTTGATGTTAGGCAAACGGAGGGTATTACAAACTTTGATAGTCACGTCTGGTATATTAATAACTTTGTTTACATCACTTTTATTTTTTATACATACTTCTTGCCGACCGGGTTTTGCTACAACCGCAACTTCTTCAGAGCAGTATACTACTAAACTAGCATTAGAGATACTAATAGTAACTAACTAACTAACCAACCATTAAACCGTTTTTTCCGCAGGGGCACGCAGAGAGGACGGACAGCCAAAAAAACTCGATCTTGGCATACACTTTTGCTTCATTCACATTCATACATCGTCTCATACATTCTCTTCTGTTATTCTGACTTCTGACATGGCCCGACTCAAGTATTTGATGCACTTGATGGTGCCATGTCTTCGTGGCAACCCCAGCTTATTCTTCCATTCACATTCGCATCATATATTCTCCTTACACTCCTTTCTTCCTTCATTCGCTCAGCATGCCCAAACCATCTAAGAGTCCCTTTCTTATCGTTACTCATTAGTCATTACGCTTACATCAGCCTTGCGTTCTTTGCAAATCTCAACATTTTTCACACTATCGTACATAGTTTTACCACATATTCTCCTCAGAGATCTCATTTCTACAGCATTAAGTCTACTTTCATCCTTCCTCTGCCAGTTCCATGCATCACTGCCATATATCGGGGTTAGTAGTAATAGTAATTAATAATCAAATCAATTTAAATAAAAGCCCTAAACTTAAAATATTTCCAATCAACACAAAGTACACTCCCTTCCCAGTCCGCTACCTTAACTGCACCACGCAGCTGGTGGGCCGTCGCATCTGCCGCCAAGACCCGGATAAACCTCAACCCATGAACCCGGGCATCCCTACTAAGTCACCAAACGTGGCGAACCACTCGACGAATACTTTTTCAGACAGTAGTTTAGAGCGATGTACCCCACAAGGAAACATGGAACACGGTTCCAGGTCCAACTTCCAAACAGGAACTAATTTGGTTCACAGACGGGTCCAAGATGGAGGAAGAAACTGCAGCCGAGGTCTATTTGCAGGGATCCAAGTGGGAACTCAGTATACCTCCAGGAATACACTTCACTGTGTTTCAAGCTGAGATGAAAGCCATCTTAGCCTGCGCGGGGAGAATGCACATATTTAGTACAAAAATAATAAGTTCTGATAGCCAGGCAGACCATGGCACTGGAAAGTAATTGATGCGACTTCAGACTGGTGATGGAATGCAGGACTATTCTTGAAGAACTGGCTACCATCAATAAAATAACCTTGACCTGTATACCTGGACATAAAAGTATGGAAGGCAACGAGCAGGCTGACGGATTAGCAAGAAAAGGGACGGAAGCACCGCTTGAGAGATCCGAGCCTGCCGGAGGAGGAGCAGCTTGCCACACCAAACAACATATTGAAAGATCCGAGCCTGCCGGAGGAGGAGCAGCTTGCCACACCAAACTACATATTGAAAGATGGGTTAAATCCCAGCACTGGAAGGAATGGGAGGAATGGGAGAGTGCCCTCTCATGAATGAGACAATCCAAAGTACTCATATACGGATGAAACTCCAAACGAACCAGGCAACTACACAATATGGACAGAAACTCACCGAGTGAACTGGGGGACATTGCCACCTCAGGAGACACATGCAGCTGTCGGGAGTGGAAAATACCAGTAGATTCAGGAAATATCAAAAGGGTGAAGAGACTCCATTTTACCTATGTTGCCAATGTACCGCCTTGATGGGGAGAAAGCTCAGCTACCAGGGAAGACAGATTGTGGAACCAGAAGACTTACCCGAATATTCAATGTCAATCCTATTGAATATTATCAAAGGGACTGGGTTACCGACAAAGGAATAAGGTAAAATAGGAGATAGCACAATGAGCCTATGGTCTGAGTGCTCACGGGAGTAATGCAAACAGTCTCCATATAAATAAAATAATAAAAAGAAAATAATTTTCAACATCAATTTATCGAGTAAATAATAATACATACATAGGTAGTTAATACTTGAATTTAATAATGCCTGTCATAATTTTTTTTAATTAAAATATTAGAACAGGAAAAAAATTATTTTAACACTGGAGCAGTAAATTATAAAGAAATTGGATGCATTCTGGTAAAAAAAATCCTTCATATTTAAATGTGTGCGATTCACCGAACTGAAAATCACCACAGGTTTTTTTTTTCTTCATGTGAATATCTTGCAAACAAGCAGTGGCGTGCTTTGCTCTTTAATTGAAGGTAGGCTGTAGCTTCCAGGCCCCCTAGACCAGAACATAGATAAAGGTTTTATAGATGTCGGTAACTTGTCATCGTTCCTGACCGCAGACCGCCAATGACCCAACAGTTTACGTCAACAAAAATAAGCATATTTAGTGGATGCGAACTGTTTTTTGTTTGTTAGTGATCTGCAGTCGTGCTCGGGAACGATGAGAAGATATCGACATTATTGATAAATCCTTTACTGATGTTCTGTGCACCGCTATATTATCATGAAACATCACAAACGTCTTAGATTTACAAATAAATGATTCCGCTGAGAATCATCTCAGTTTTTCCTGGTTGAAAATGACAAAGAAATCTCTTTGGGTAAAACGATTATGATGTAAAGAAAAGATGCTATGAATTTTTTTTTAACACAAATATTTTTTTCATTTATATTCGCCTCTCTTAGAGTAGGCACAGCTTTTCAGCCTATATGGACTGCACTCCACTGCTCACAAGAGTCCCAACTGGTCCTGCCTATCCAGAGCCAGTTGGACTATGGCATCCCCAATTGGGGTATGCTGTGAGACTGAAGGGAGCGGAGAAGAGACGGATATGGTAAAGAAGAAGGTTGGGAGTACCGGGCTATTCAGATCTGATCACCTAATGTCCCAAATTTACAAAAGATCTTTCGACTTTTTGGTCGTGGACAAGCTAAGGAAATTGATGTGTAAAAAAAAAACAAGAACAACGACAATAAAACATGTTTTAAAACATTAAAGGTTAATTATTTGATATGGTTTTTTTGTAAGCACAAATAAATACAGACAAATTCTTTGTATTACAATGAGAAAAAGTATTTTAATATCTACGGGTACATACAATAATTATATTTACATTCCATCACAATATTTTTCAGACAGGTCGGGCAGTTAGGCCAGAGCACCACACATATCTGTCCTGACTAACAAACTTCTCCATTGCCACAGCCAAACATCTTCAAAATCACACCTATGAATAATGTCTAATAACTACATAATACACCGTTGAATTAAATTGATAATTGCGATTCAAATATTAGAAACACAGTTGGTTTTTGTTCAGAATAAGCAAAAAAAATATATCGTTTTTGGCAATTTCTTTGGGTTTGATTGTTTTATAGAGTTTTGGAATCAAAAATTAATATTAAATTATTTTGAATATTAGCTTATTTAAATTTTTTATAAATAAATTTAATAAATACAGCACATTCAATAACAAAATTAAAGTTTAATATATATATTTTTTAAATCTGAAATAATACATAAATTGTGATAAGTATTATAAAAAATCATATATTACATCCTTAGACGAGAATTCTAACATTTGAATACATTCTTATTATGGCCGCTCGCTGACGGAAAGGAATCTACAAAAACCAAGTTCAGCAAAAATGCGTATAGTATTGCACGATGTCTCGATGCATGGACTCGCACAAGGGTCTGCAGATGTCAGTATTTTTGTAGAGATTTAACTATCGGCATTGCAGATTTCTGTTTTACCGTCCCGCATTTCGCATACCATCGAGTGAGTCAGTAAGACTGTGGAAATTTATATTTATTCATAATGCTTTTGTGATATTATTGTTGTCTATAAATAAATTCGTAGGAATATTTTGAAAGCGATTCCTAGTTAAAAGAAATGTTATTAATAAAAAATGTTTGTGAACTTTTGCAACGCCGAGCTCCCGCGGTGTAATAATTCCATAGTGCGCCGAGGGTAAAATCACCGGCTGAGTCTATTTTCGTAATATCTTACTTATTTTGTTAAAATAATGTTATTGCAAATTGTACCACCTTACCAGATATATCTTAAGATATTTATAAAACAAAATTATATATCTATCACAAGTAGTTTCATCAGAATAGCTACTTATATTCTACATATAAACGAAAAGAAATAATGTTTTTATGTTGCCCATCGGATACGCCGGCGTTCAACGAATACAAATTTTGCATATGCCCATCGGCAATCTCTGCGCACTAGAGGTTAAGTGATACCTTGTACCGCTTGGTATATACTAGAAATACGTCACACGGCTACCGCTTCCACCTCGCTGCGTCAACTGGCGAAAATAGAAATATATTAATTGTTTTTGTGTTTAATTTGTAGAACCCCATTTAATTTTTTTTTAACTTGAATGTAAATCAAATTTAATAATGTTATCATTAAGTTCTGCAAGCATTTTAGTTTTTATTATTGTGACGGCTGTTTCGGCGTTGAATATATGTAAAACCCTCACAGAATAGACAATTTTAATTATTTCCTAACTAAATCGGTTTTACCGGTAATAAATAATTATTTTAAACACTGTCCAAATTAGAATTGGGTGGGATTAAATGAAATCATATAAATAAGTCATCGCAATGTGGATTAACCGCAGTTTGAAAATGGCCTTGAACGCAGAAACAGCTGTCACAATAATAAAAACTAGAAATATATGACACAGCAGGCTGTTGGTATCGCGCATGAGGTTTATGTCGATTCCTTACCGGACCCTCGGTGAGCGGCCTAAATATTTAATGTAACTTAAAAATAATAAAATTAAAAATTAATAATGTCATTATCAATACTACAAAATAATACTATTCCAACACTTAATAATTTGGGAATGTAAAATTTATTTAACGTTTATAATTTAGAAACATATATAAGGAGATATAGCGAATACCATATTTTACATTTCATGGAGAATCACGAAAATTAATTGATATTTCACCGGATTTTAGAATCATCCTACGAGTTAGTACACCCAAAATTTTTCCATCATCTATTATATAAAGAAGAATGTCCCGGGCGGGCTTTTTGTTTTGTATACAAATCTACAGTTTTATTACGAGAGAAACAAGAGAAAGGTCACCGTCTACATGAAATCTCGAAAATCCACCCCCCTTCCCGCCCCTTAAACCAGAATTTTGATGAAAATTCGCACACTTAACATTCAATATAAGAGAAAAATTGCTGAGTAGGGGTACATATCGCAACCTCAAAAATTTACTCTTAACAATTCATAATACCGAGCAACGCCAGGTACTTCAGCTACTATAAAATAAATCAAATATTGTAGAAATATAATAAAGCATCATAAAAAGTGCTTTTCAAATTTGGAGACGGGTTAAATCATACATAATAGAAACAAAGGGAGATATGACATGGAAAGGTGCCGACTGTCGCTGAGTTATGGCCAAACTGTACGAACTATCAAAGCAGCTGCGCATTGAAAGTAATGTGTTTGGTGTGTAGGTAGTAACAAAGGCAGGGCTCCGATGTACGTATATACGAATTGCAGTATTTTGGGGGAGCAATGCTGAAGGCACACGTTGTGCGCAGTTTTATACTAATAATGGTTGATTTCATTAAAAATACAATAATGGTAATATAATGAAGGAATGTCAATATTATAGGGAACTTATTAATTTTGTTTAAATTTCATGGCAGAGCCCAAAATGACATCATTGTTTTGGCACATGCCAGTCGTAAACTAAGCTACCACTAGACCCGATACAGCGATAACCCCCTGTAATTACCGCCATTACAAAGCGATATCTCGGGTCAACCCGCATTACCATACAATATCTCGGGTCAACGCGATGGAAAAAACTTTCTCTCACATGCTGCGAAACCATTTAATGGCGTTTTAATCCTTTTGTACAGCACAGATTTTAGATTATTTTCCTAGATCAAATTAAAATTGGCATTTTACATCTTCCGATTACTGACGTAGCGCAATGTATTTTTTTCATTGGATTTTAGCTTCTGGTTCAGGCAATACCCGTGTTTATATTCTGAAAGATAATTTCTTTGTTTAATCTCAACTTCCACACCCTTTAACCTTTGGAACGCCGAGCTTCCGCTATCTAAATTTATCAAGCATCAAATATGTTTTATCACTGTCAGTTTTAATTCAGTTCTGAAGGTGTTAAAATTGCAAGATGATGTCATCCAAAACAATACAAAAATCACATAAGGAAAAATAATTTCTCTGTTTTATTTAGAACTAATACGTACTATATTTTATCATGTTTAGAAACGTGTTTCCGAGTAGAGAACCGGAAAGAATACAAGGTCGATGTAAACGTAATGAATAAGATTAAGGACGGTACGCTTGTATAGTTTGGGTTTGTAGAGCAAATGAACGATGAAAGGATTGTAAAGAGCCGATACGACTTGAAAGTGAATGGTAGAAGAAGTCTGGGACGCCCGAGTAAGACGTTGCACGGTCAAGCAAATCAAATACTTGGGTCGGGTCATGTCAAGAGTCAGGAAAACAGAAGAGACGATGAGTGGACGTGAATGAACCAAGGACTGTACGCCGAGTGGTGTGATGGCAAGTTATTTAGTTTTTTATAATGTCAAAATCATTGAACAGAGAATCCAATCAGAAATTTGAACAAATCCAATTTAAAGAAAAATAATGTTGCCCATTTACATCAAAATGACTCCCAAGCTCCAGACTGCCAAGAAAATTGATGTTTAACCCTTCTCTTACGGTGCTTGAAAATCCTTGGAGCTCCGGTGATGTACGCACAGTGTTCAGGGTACACATTTAGAACTTTTAATTTGGATAAAAATGAAGAGTTTATTACTTATGTAATTATTAATAGTATATAAGTAGAACATTGTGTAGAAGTGTTGATTGAAGCATGATTCATCCATTCCGCAACTACTCGTGACCGCGCATCGTGGCACGGTGAGCGAAACCGCGTACCCCCCCTCGCTCACTACTGCACCACTCGGCGGATTATTTTGATAAATACTTATATATTTGAATTATTTTTTCCAATACATAAATGTATTGCCGAGGAGCGCCTAAAATATGAACTCTGCGTTTAGTATGTTTACAGAGATATTGAAATTATTAGAGACATGTCAACTCAGTTGACAGCATCACCGAGGAAGGATTAAGAAAGAGTTACGATATTAGAAAATTTCAATTTCAGCCGAAGCAAGAGAAAATTATTGACCTTAGTTCGGACACAGCCATAGAACAATTCTATTGGGTTTTTTCGTCAGTAGTCAAAATTGATAGCTGCACTGAGGAAAGTAAAATCCTTATTCTTGATGAAAAAATCTGTAACTTACGTATTGATATCTTAGAGCTATTTTTTTATAATTTTAAACAATAATTAAACCATCTTCAATATGGTGGTTTTATACCTGTTTTACAAATTAAACTTAATAATATACGCTATTTTATGAAGTTATCACTTCGTGGTTATCCATTATAATTTAATGAAACAATAAAACTTTGTTTTAACTACTTTTTATTTTATACGCCAATCGGAACAACCGTTCCGATATATAATAACTTAACAATATTACAAAGTTATGGCAGAACATATATATTAGGTGTATCAGCGTGGGGGGGGTGACTAGGTATTAGTAAAGTTAAGTTAGTATATATTTTGCTCTGTTGAAGGAACTGTCGGCGTTTACAAAAAGGTGATTAAAACAAAGTTTTATTGTTTCATTTGATTATTAATATATAGTTGCCTAAATAAAGTTTGGAATGCACATATAGTCGCCATACTGCTAAAACTGATAACTGCAAAAAGCCTAAAAATGGTCTTTTTTATATAATTGAGTACTAAATGACATTCCGCATGTCACTAGGAACATCCAACTGCTGAGGCGTTGGGATTGCTATAATGACTGTTAATAGCCAATGATCCAACAGCTCTTGCCAACACTGAATTGCTCAACGCTACGCACTGGCCATATCGGATAAGAAAATCCGCAAAGACGTACAGTAGGAAGGCATATAACTTAAAGATTATCATGTATCACACATAATATAATTCACAATGCATAAACAGTTAGACCTTTTTATATATTTGGTGCCAACACTGCTAAAAACAATAGGTACATAGCAGTGGCGTGCACGGAATTTGTAATCACGGTAAGCAGTAGAAAAAACACCAAATTAATTGATATTTTTAAAAATTACCCCAGACAGCACAACACCCTTAGTACAAGTTCTCGCCAAGAATGGCTGAGCTGCTGGCTGTAGTTGGTCAGGATTACCTAAACCACGTTATTCATGCATATTTCAAGCCAATTAATGCATATATAAAATTTCCATATTTTCGCTAAATAAACAGACAATATTTTGAAAGAAAGCCAACTTGATGTTATATCATTATTTCGTTAGTAAAGTTGTTCTAATTAATAGATGTACCAACAGATGGCGCTGATTGCTACATTTGCTGGCATTACCGAAAAGCAATGCTTTTTAGGCCACTCTCTGACGGTTCGGTAGGGAATCGACATAAACCTCATGCGTGATACCGACAGGACACTGCGACATACATTTCAATGGGTGCTAGCTCACGACTCGGGGGGGGTAGCGAGAGCAGTGCGACGTACTTCTGTTATACCACAAGCGGGACAACAATTCAGTAGCTTCTCGGTAAATACGCCCCCAGTAAATCTATGCACTGCGTTTCGATCGTTTACGCGCCATTCATCCTTTGAATTCAAACATGGAGCGGGTATGAATTTTCGGCTAATAATGGAGGTAGAGAAATATGCACGCCTTTATAACTATAAATTACCGGCATATGCAGTAAAGGGGCAACAGAGAAAGCTTGGTGTGCAATAGGAAGACTTCTTATACATGGAGTAACATAATGGAACAGTTCTTGGAATGGTTTTTTTTGACATTCAGTACATTTGCCGGAATTTGTCATAACCTTCAATGAATGTTACGTTCGATGTGGAGGTGGACCTAAAACCTCCTCTTTTTTGTCTCGTTTGAAGGAATAAAAATCAAGTGAAGACGAGGCTCTGGTATGCTACCAAGCCTCGTCTTCACTTGATTCACTCGACATTTTTCGATTTTGACTTTGAATCCGATAACATTCAGCGGTGAATGTCATAACAGAAATCTGTAATACCTACAATTTACTGGCAGCTACAAATCACTGCAGACCCGTTAGAGAGTCGATGGAGGAAATATCGTGAAACATTTCCTCCATTTTTTCTGCATTCAGTTTTTGTCAATTCCCTACCGGACCGTCAGAGAGTGGCCTTAGACTTGATACGCATTGTATAGAATAGTTTCAACATTTGAGTATGACGTATAAGTCATTTTGCATAAATAGTTCCTGCCTCTTTGACACATTATAGTGGTGCGGGGTCAGTGTGAAAAAAAGATTGATTTCTTGCAATAATTTTATACATTTTAATATTATTGCAATGCTTATGTGCCTATAAGGACGGCACGCCTTTAGTACATGGTCAGTTGACTGCGTTGCGTCGTATTGAATAATACCTATCCGTACGCAGGTATTATAATCCAACTATTGAGCCAAATTTTCGCCAATAGCCATTGGCAGTCAACGGCATCTAGCTATCTAGCTGTTTATACTTCAGTACTAATATGTATTTCTTTATAAGAATTATTGTTAAATATGTACAATGGAGTTCCTAAAAATAAAGTACAAGTTAATTCTTTCGAGATAAAAGTTGATAAATTCAATGAAAATATAGTCATTCCAAATTACTGGATAATATACAACATATACACAAAGATAATCTCGTGGGGAAATACTACAGGGTCGATACTAACATTAATTCAAATGATTGAAGGTGCTAAATACAATAGCTTGTATGTATTTATGTAAAACACCTTTGCGGTGATTTTATCACTAGACAACGTTAAAGACCCTCCACACGGCGTCCGCATTTATGATATAGGCCGAGAGGGCAATTATTTTACTCAGGGCCTCCTGTGTGGAGATAGTGTAAAAAAATTATATATAACAAAAAATCAACCTATAATAACAAATAAATAACGAATGCGGAATTTTTTTGCAGAAACCATTCAAATCAAACGCTCATATTATAAGTAAAAAATATTATAAAAATAAATAGGGAATTGAGCTTTATATATTTAATATATTTTTTCATATAATGTAACTAAATATTGTAAATTTTCTTAATCTTATACACTTATTAAAACTTTAATGCTTAATAGTGATGGGTGTTAATTTGTACAAGGAAAGATGCCATTTGACTAGAATTTACAGAGATCAGTCAATTTGATTTCACAATAATAAATGGTGGGATAATGACCAGTCTCTTTATGAAAAAATGCCATTTGGAATGCAATTACCACAGCCGCTCGGAGCCTGTTATGGAAGTACCTGGCTATTGAGACGTGATCGCTAAACACAGTTAAAGCCAGTTCTTCGATTCCGTCTTTCGCCGGGGCGAAACTGAGAGGATCTACTCCTCTCCTCAACATCGATGAATACTTCGGTACCTTGTGGCTAATCAGTGCGTACAGCACAACTAGCATTTCATTTGTAGTATTGAAGAATATTGTAGAGGAGATATATTATGTGCAAAGTTTTTTTATTTTTTTTCTTAAATGAAAGACAAACATTCTCGGGTTATGAATAACCTGACAATATTTGAAAATCTTCCGCAACCATTACACCAAGCGGGAGAGATTGCTTGTATCGTGATAGAGGACTTAGCCATTCGAGGAATTGAACCCACGACACTAGACACATTTCTCAACTCGGCCTGTTCAATATTAAGATAATTAATTTTGGAAGCTGATTTTAGAGAAATCAGCCTCTCTTACAACTTAAAAAGAAACTCAACCACCATTTAAAGAGTTGAATAAAAACATCAATAGTATACTGTCCTAAAGTAAAACACACAGTATCTTCTTTGAGACTCTCACATTACAGATATTTAGAGATGCTATTAATACTTATAGTTAGTCAGTTAGGAGATTCATAACATAAGAATATATATACACAATTCCAGCTCAGAAAAATGAGTCCAAACACCAATAGCACACCTCTTCATCACAATGAGTTATAATCACACATCTTTTCATCACGGTGAGTTAAAGCCACACACCTTTTCATCACAGTGAGTTAAAACCACACATCTTTTAGCATGGTCAGTTAAAGCTACTCACCACCACAACACATTTCCATTGTACATCATTAGAACGGCTTTCAGCATGGCCAGTCAGTACACACTTCTAGTGTGACCACTTAAAGCCATACACCATTAGCACGCTCAGTTCAGAGGGTCAAATCCAAACACTTTGGGGGCGTGTACACAATGTTGTACATCCCCCGGGCGTTGTATCAAATCTGCCCCCAGATATATCCCGGCTTGTTATTGGGAAGGATGAAGGCGGACAGCCCGTGACGCGCAATCTTCAACTGACTGATAAGACGACTGATGTACGATATAGTATCGAAGCAAATGATATTATTCAGATCATGGATCCCGTTGAATCCTCCGCAGACGTAGATATCCGTCCCCTAAGCTGTAACGCTCAGATCGTACGCGGGATAGATCTTGGCAACTATTTGCCACAGGTTGTTGAAAGTATCATACATCTCGATGGTTTTTATCGGTCCCGAGAAACCCATTCTCCAAACACGAAGATGAATCGTCTAACTGCGATCACCCCGAAGCGATGGTTGTGCAATCTTCAACAAGGATACGTTGCGCCAAAAGTTGTGGAATGGATTGTACATCTCCACGGCGTTGAGCGGAGTGCGGCCATCGTGCCCGCCGATGGAATAGACGACCCCGTTAACGTTGACCATCCTGTGACCCCTGCGCTGCTGATTCATCCTGCCCAGAGGCTTCCAGAGGATGTGCTTTGGAATGAAGAGGTACGAAGCCGAAGATATGTGCCTCTTCCTCGTGAGTCCTCCAGACGCGTATATCTGGCTATTCATCGAAGTGGCAGCTCCCTAAACGATTCCTTTCTGTAACTCCGGAATTTGAGTCCAAGTCTTATCATCGTAATCGTAATATTCAACGGATTCGAGGATGGTTCCTTTAGCGTCGATTCCGCCGATTAAATAAAAGCCGTTCTTATCGGATGCGCTGGCGAAGTGGATTCTCTGGGTGATCATGTGTCCGATACTGTATCTCTTGCTGTAGGTGTTATTCTTGCCGGGATGTAAAGTTAGCAACTCGTTGTGAGATATGAATGGGTCTGGTACTATGTGATTATGAGCGTGACCTCCGATCACTTAGAGATCAAAGTTCGGCTTCTTCGAGATGACGTATTTAATCTCGCTGGTCAGGGGAAGGTTGCGTAACTCTTCAGCGTATTCTCTGATGGATGGCTTGACATTTTCAACGAGGATACTGTTGATAACTTTGAACAATAGAGGAACGCGGTTTAGCAGGTCCACGGTTATCCAATACTTGAAATACTTAAGCAGTCTCAATTTGTGACAATAACGCATTGTATGTGCGGTGAAAACCATCCGCAAGATGATAAAGTTCCAGTCTTTCTGAGGTTTTGTGCACAGCATCAACATCCTATTTTCTATAATGAGTTGGGTAACAGTGTGACTGATATACTCGTAGCCGCTTAACAGAGAATACTGTAGGATATCCAGACAGTTGTCCTCGTCCAAAATTGTTTCCACATTCACAGATATGTAGACAAGCTATTTATAAGAAACTTAAATTTACATAGCTACTTTTAGTGTTTAAATTAATCTTTTTTTATCCCATTTTGTATTTCCTGTAAGTGTTTCTTTAGTTAAATAAAAATTAAAAAAAACATTTTCCACCAGTCATTCCTTCACATCCTGTGTACATAAAGTTGTTAACTCATTGCGTTGATTTTTCCCTCAGCCAATATTGTAAGACATATTGGGGTAACTTTCATTACCCACGGTAAGGAATACATTGCAATATCCATCATCAGTGCAGATGTACTAATCATATAACATCTGCCTTCACACGGGAGGGTCTCACACAAATTAAAACAACAGTTGGTTTAAATATTACATTTTAATGAGTAACCCTTGCAGGTTAATAAGACCACATACTACAATAATAATGTTATCAATTATGGGAATGTGATTATGGTCAGTACTCGCATGCATTCTGAGCATTTGGAATTCTCTAATTCTACTTATGACGCGCTCTATGTGAATGCGCAATGCGGCAATTCTTTTGGACTACTTGACTTCTTCGCGGCTAGAATGAACATTCGCAAAAACACTCGGTGGGCGAATCAGTTCACAGTCCATCTGCTGCAAAATATGGGAAATATTTTTAAAACCCATGTCCGCCGTTACAGACATTCCAGGTCTCAAGCGCGACAAATAACCACAGTTCTCTATAATTATTGCATCAGACGCACGACCACCATAGCCACATGAAACATAGTTTACCACACCATCTGGTGTACATGAAATTAGATATTTCAGTGTATTTCATCCTTTATACTCTGACCAACACATGGATTGGTGAATCAGATTTGAGGGCTTTTCTATTTGTATTTCTAGACAGTCTATTATGGACTGAACATTCCCATACCTAGCCCTGAAGGATATTGGTAGCTGAGCTCTTATTTTGGGTGTGGTTGGCCAAATTATGAGTTCCTGAAATAAAGTCGCTAATATTTTGATAGTCCTGAAGAATAGCGAATGAATCATCTAACCTTATTTTTTTAAGCGCAATTAATAGATTAATTGTTTCTGTAGGTGCCTTGGCAACTACAATAGAAATGATGTGGTACATTTCCTTAGGGATTCCTAAACAGAGTCTAGGCTCTCTCTGTATGATAAGCATGAAAGATTTTCTCATGGTCAGATTTACAAGTCCAGTATCAATCTCGGAGCCATCAAAAATGTTACTGTCCGAGTCTAATGCAGAGGGAGTATAGTCTGAATCATTGTCCTCGGAACTAGTGGACATAATATCTATATTATTATGAGTAGGCCCACAGTAGCCACTTTTGGCAGAAACAGGCTTTGTGGGTGAGAATTTCAATGGTGAACAAGCCGTGTTTGTCATTGTTGGCACGGTTGAAGTAGATTTGCTTCTGTAGGTAACACGACAGCGAATATCTGCTTGTACCACCTTATCAACCATTTTACAATTGCTATCAGCAGCTTCTGGAAGGTTGAGAATGGCTGTTGAAGTGGAGAGCTCCGAAAGAAGATTAGCTGCTGTAGATGTTGAGGGCTCTGGGTCCGATTCCGATGTTCCGTTCCTCATGGGCTCCCCCATTATCATTGCGTCTTTTATTAAGTCGGCATGCAATCTTTTTTGTCCAGTTTGCCTTAGGTATGGTAAAACTTTTTTTGACAGGCAAAAATATGTGGGATCACATTTTTTTTCTTTTTGCATCCTGTCATTTGGACTTCCATATAATTTTCTAAATCCTCTTGGAGCTGTAAAAACAAAACAACAAAATTACTTATTTATTGTGAATTACAGTCATAGTTACCAAAAACATTTTACATGGAAGAAAATGACACTATTAAAGTAATAACTTATATAAAATTACATACGTATGGGTGCAAAATATTGCTTTTAAATTTAACTATCTTTTGTACTGAGATTTCTTAACATATAACCTGAAATGACATTATGTATATGTTGAAATATAATATTGTAAAACTATGTTGTCTAATTCGTACCCAATATAAATCCACTACACCCATCAGGATATGAATAAGGCTTTCCTTTAAAAATATATTTTTGTGTAAAAATTTTAAAAACACTTTGAAATTTTCTACAAGACTTAACGTTGTTAAAAATACTACAATTAATCTCAATTCCTGACAGATTTTTGTTTTAGAATATACATTTCACATAAATGAATTTAGCTACTTACATTGAAATGATCTTCACAGCAAGAATTATATCAGACCACCTGTCTATATTGACTGTAAATAGGGGTGGGTCTTCCACTCGGCGGGCTGCTAAGTATGTAGACTTGGTCCAGAATTTTCCAAAGGGCGGAAGAGGCGTTGTTTGAAGGAGTCAAAGTCGATGTAGAGATGTCCAAGTGGGAAGCCGGCGAGTTGAGAACAGCGGAGCGGTCAGTTTGTTGCGAGTTCAAGTGATGACTGGATGAGAGTGACGAGCGTTTGTCTATCGCGGAATATTTATGGCATGCGATAGAACCGGGCGCTTTTTTGGCGGATAAACGCTCGATCCGCCCAGTTTTATCGAGGTATCGTTTTTTATAGCGTTTTGGGTTTTTATGTGTTTAGCTTACAAATATATAAAATTACGGAAGTGATAGAACTCTCTCGACCGATTCCGCTCATTTAACTCCCTTCTTCTCACAATTTTTATTAAGATTGTAATCAAGCATACAAGTTTATTCTGAGGGCCCCAACCTCGACAGTGTACAGGAGAATTCTTAAAACTACTTAATGCTAACATTTGTATACATAATTCATAGTCAGAAATATTAACGAGAGTCCCACCGTTTAATATATATATGTTTGTTTATGATGAATGTAGCGGGACTCTCGTAATTCTAAATTTTAAGTTTGGGTAGTTTGAATTTTCACCGGGGCATTTTGCAAATCGCTCGTGCATTCGATGGGTTTGACCAATCACGTTCTTGCTTGTTGCTTGGGCGGCGGAGAGGGGGTACGACGTAAATACAGCGTATCGGGCCCCGCCTCTGTCAGTCTATCGAGCGATGTGGAAGGGGTTGTACGTAAATACGGTGTAAAGTAGCGTCCTCTTAGTCATACGATAAGATGCGCCGTTACGTTCAGTACAAGAATGATGAGATGTAGCAGAAAGGACACCATTTTTTTAATGCACCTTTTCATCGCGTGACACCACTTTTTACGCATAATAACATCATTTGGAACATTTATAAATAGTTTGTTTGGTGTCAAAGATGTTGTATTTGTGCACTTTGCTATTATACAGTATTTATACACGGTATTTACGGACATTTTCTTCTAAAAACAAACAATCAACTGAAGACTGATTACTGGATTACACTAGCGCGACTATGGCAGCTGTCAAGATATACGCAGTGACGTCACAAGTCAAAACAGCGCGAAAGAAGGCGTTTTGGCCATAATTTGAAATGTGAATATTCAAAACGTTGTCGAAGGACTATTCCTATCGTTAAAAAAAATCGTTTGAATATTCCAGTTTGTAATTTTTTTCTTTAATTTTAGGTAAAAAAAAAAATTGTGATTGTACCCTATAACAAGGTTTCATCTCACATTTATTTATTCATAGATAGGTACTGGGTTTTTACAGATGTTCTCAGTTGGGAATAATCCGGTTATAAAAACTCGGCTATTAATTAAATGTGTTTTAATTGCAGATCGAATGTGACAAAGAGAACATGACACCGCTACAATTTGTTTATCAAAAATCTTCTTTTCAGGATATAGAAGAAAGTTCCTAATGGCCTAATTAGGTAAACACTGGATAAATAACTAAAATCAATGTAAAAATATGTATATAAATAAATAAAATCTTAATAAATACTTTTAAAAAGAGTGAAGTAACCAATAAAAAGAAGGCAAAATAAGTAACTTGTAAATGTCTATCTATTTATTATGTAGTTGTGTTCCCATAGTTTCTTCTTTGTAATAAAACTCATAAATTGTTAGTAAACAGGCGCACGGTGGGAATGGGCATACTATCAGAACTGGAAGTTGAAGGGGATTTGTTTTGAAGCCTATTACGGGATAATTCTACATTTTTATCTACATCATATTCCAATACTGTTATATTGAACGTAAACGTTAAAAAATGTTTTAATAACAATAATAAACTAGATAATATTGTCGTTCTTTACTGGAGTTTTTCTATGTATTTAAATAATATTAAAACAAAATAAATTAATAAAACAAAAAATATATTATTTCGTTATTTTATGTTTCACGACTTTACCAAGCGTATCCACTGTGTTATTTTCGTTATAAGAGGCGGGTACGTCTTTTCGGCGACCTTTCTTCTAATTGGTTAAACGATACGGGCGATCTAGTCCAAATACGCCCCATTATGAATTTTGTGGTGACCGGTAGATGGCCTTAATATATAAATTACAAATACTCATACAAAGGATACATAATACATCAAATTACAAAAAATCACTCAATGATACATAATACAAATTAAGCAAGAGACATAAAAAGAGACACAAGTTATGCATAATGTAATTAGCCCATCCATTGATACATATTTTTAAGCAATACCAGGAAATATTCTGAAATTGTACAAATTATTGATAAAAATTTTGCATTAGCACAATCTTATTATAGTCAACGCATTTGAAACAGGGGTAATGGCAATGTTATGCGATAATAAACTCTAAGGTAACTGTTTTTAGAGTATATTATCGCATGACATTAAAACGTTGTTATTCTAAGCTAAGGGGTCGGTTCGATAAACTTTTTTGCAGTCGGTGGCGTTGCTAGCGTAGATTTTGAAGAAACAAAAATATTTAAATATAATTACGCAAATATTGCACAAGAGTCCCAAATGTCTGGAGTCAGTGGGATTAAGGCATCCCCAATTGTTTTTTTTTTTTTTGAGCTGAAGGTAGTGGGGAAGGGAAGGAGATGCGGCAGAGGAAGGTTGGGAAGTAGTGCCACCTAAACACGCCTAAAGCCATTTGAGGTGATTTTTCACAAAAACGGCGCTATAAAAATCATCCAATTATTATTATTGTTATTTCAAACAACGCTTCGATTCGGAATGGTGATCTTTCACCAGAGCAATCCTGAGAGTATCTACCACTCTAGAACGTACTGCAAATACACTTTAATGCAAGGGTTCCCAACCTTTTGGAAGTTGGAAACTATTTTAACCTTAATATTCATGGGGAGTAACTTCTAATAAGAATATTTTTGTTCTGTTTTTTTTTTAGCTGGTCAGAATTTTGACCATTAAACAGCTTCATTAACAGATACGCACGGATCTAGCAAAAAAAAAAAGTCCTACGACCAAGATATATTTTTTCATCCTTGGTTGTAAATTTAAAATATAAAATGACAAAATTCAGAATCGTAATTATTGGTATTAATCAAATTTTTCACCGCATTCGACCGGTTGGGAACCCTTGCAATAATCTAAGTATTTAAAAAGAATTATTCGTTCCTCATTTAGCCGACTTCAAAGTTAACTATGCCAAACTGCATATTTAAAATTCTAAAATAATAAAATACATTTCTTATAAACTAACACAGATTTCAATTTTATGATTAGTAAAACAATTTTTATATTATAAATCTCTGCTAGGTTTTTCAAAAAATAGGCAAGTGTACACACAATACTGTATTACTCTAGATTATAGTCATGAACACCTAATAAATGATTTCATACCAAACTTTACCAAATAGACGTATCACTGATGGATCTGTTATAACCTCTGCCCCATTTTCATAATGAGAGGTTACAATAGAGCTCATAGCAACAGGATTATATCCAGTTGCCCATGGTAATAGTGATTATTAGGTGTACATGGCTACAACTGATACCATCTTCGTAGCGCGTGCATTTTGACATTGTGCGTACGCATACCTTTTTGGTAAAAATAATAAATATTTCATAAAAACAGTGAATAAAAAATATTTTGGAATAGTGAATACATACTAATAATACCTTTTTGGTAAAAATAATAAATATTTCATAAAAACAGTGAATAAAAAATATTTTGGAATAGTGAATACATACTAATAAAAGGCAAAGGTATCCACTGAAGAGACAAACCAATAGAAGTGTAGTGTGTCCAAACAAAAGTTAAATTTTCTCTACTTTTGGTGAAATCGTGCAGACATTTTCTAATACCGAATTTCTTTCTTGAACTTTTATGCGACCTTGAGGTCATTTTTCACAAAAACGGCGCTATACAAATCATCCAATCATTATTATTATTAACAGGAAATCAATTTGGCTTGTCTGGAGTGAGGGATCGAAAGGTTTTACTTAAATTGGCAACATCAGTTTTCTTTACAATCGGTACCAATCTCAATTATATGGATTATCTCTTCAGTGGTGTTACCTATTTTAAAAATGCTTCAAACCCTTTTGGGATTTCAGAAAACTCTTTTAAATATTTAACAATTTTTGGAGTGCGGCAAATTTCTTTCAAAGCTAAATTAATTTGATTGCCAATTCTATCAATAGATTTGGAATGCGGCTTCCACAAACCTTCTGAACAATTAGTTTTTTTCAATGCAATTTTTAAAATAACGTTAAAACTAGAACAAATATTTGACTTACTTGAAAAAAGGCTTAAGGCTTTATAAGCTAAAAACCTCAAATGATTTATACAAAAATCAAATTTTAGAATCTCCGGCTTGTTATCAAGAATTCTTTTAACAATTAAATCACACATTCTAATGGCTACTTTTCTCTTGTACACGCAAAAAACATTTTCAGCATCGAAATTAGTTGTATCGGTATAAATTAGAGTTATTATGGAACAAAATTTATTGGCAGATATGCAGAGAGTTAAAAATATATTTTTCCAAAGGGTTTCTTCACAGTTGATAGCTAGATTAAAGAATAACGGTGTTAAGGGAACTGTTGTTTGAGCTATTCTGTTTTCTAGAAACTTAACCGGTTCTGAAATACCACTGGTGAAAGAAATCCTGGAGCAGATTTGTCCGCTATAAACTTTCACATCTCTCGTAACTTCCAAAGTATGGGTGTCAAAGATATAACCAAGAAATGAAATACTAGAACAAGTTTCTATGCCTTCAAACATAAAGTTACAGACTGTTTTGTTCGGGTTTATTTTACCGGAATCTATCATAGAATTGAGAAACCCAAATGCTGACTGAATGTTGTCGGTTATAAAAAGATAATCGTCGACAAAACGAACAAATAAACTGATTTCATCGGGAGATGTTTTCGAAAATGCTGATAGATTTTGAATATCAGAATCATTGTAGAAAATTTCACATAAAATGGGCGAAAATCTCATTCCTTGTACAAGACCACGCTTCCATTCATAGGCGCAAGAACCCATCCTCACCAAAACTGGTTTTCTTAAATCCGCTATCAATTTTTGATACTCTTTTGCTACTGTTTTTTTCTTTTCTAAACATTTCTCATTCCTCTGAAAATCGTTGTGTAATTTAGCAAGTATTCTTCTCAAATGTTCAACATCCACAGAGCCGAAAGCATCCGTTAAGTCTGCTTTTACAAAGTATAATTTAGGTTCTCCGGCCATTTTCCATTTTGAGTTCAGTTCTACGTATGCGTGATCAAAGTTTCCCGTTTTTATATTAGGATAAATACATTTAAACATGTTTCTTCTATTTTTAATGATTCTTTTCTCTAAATAGCCAAGTTTTTTGTATCTAATGATGACTCTTACAGAAGAATTAGACTTTAATATTAATCGCACAACAGGTAATCGCTTAAGGAAAAACTTTCTTTCAGAACGAGCATCACTTGGTAACCGCCTTTTGCACTGACTTCCCAAACTAAAATGATCACACTTAACAATATCTCCCTTCTTAATTAAATCTGAAAATATCTTATCGCTCATTCTCTGCCAATCCTCTTTGAAATAGAAGTACAATTTTCTCATTTCATGAGACATTTTTGTAACCGTTACATAAAAGCGAACAGCAACAATAGAACATACAGTATTTTTTAAGAGCCAAATAAGAACTTTACAAAGGGCATCCACTTTACAATAATCTCTAGAAGAAACATTTAACCATGGTACCTTCTCAACATCCCAATGATAAACAATTCTTTCAAATGTTACATGTTGATGTAACATTCCTTTCAATATAAAACGTATAAGATTAAAAAATGATTTCTTATTTTTATTACATCCATAAAACTGAGGAGGAACAACCTTTTCAATTATAACCAACAAAATTTTAGTTATTTCTGATACATCTACGCATTTCAATTCTCCTTCAACATATTTGAGAGGCACAAAACAGCTTTTAAAATCATCTTTTGCAAGATGCCGATAATTCTCTTTTATTTCACGTAGTATTTTATGAATATCAGAAAACAATGATTGGCTAACATTACTTTCTTCTGCTTTAAAAGTTTTGTGTTTTAATATATCTTTGATCATATTAGTTGGCATGGCATTTTTCTTAATTAAAATATTGAATTTATTATTTGTTGCACCACGACAAAATGATTTATTGCAAATAAAGTTTGTGAAACAAATACTTCTGGGATTGCTTTTTTGTTGACTGTTCTTAAAATACATAATAGAAAGAAACAATATTAAGATTTTAAGAAAAAAAATTGATCAACTTTAATTAAAACTTAATTTACTAGAATTGAAAACAAAATAAATAACAACTATGTACAGACTTTTCTCGTTGTGTATGGATTCTTTAACGAAACAAATTCATAGGTGATAAATTGTATGAATTATTTATTATTACAAGAAAAGAATAGTTACACCTTTTTATTTTGTTGTTAGCTGATAATATACTGCCCCGATGAAGTTTCGATATGAACAAAAATTGGTAGTTTACAAAAATAATATTTCAATAACTGGTTTATACAAAGTGATTGTTTTATTTCAAACAAATATATCTACTAAGTATTACTTACTAACAATTAATGTAACAAAATAAATAAAAACTATTATTCAAAAGAAGACATGACGCAGGTATTTATTTTATTGTAATATTGAATTCAAAAACACAGTATGATTCAACAAACTAAATAAGCGAAACCACAAGGTTTTTTTTTTTCTCAAAATTTTAGAAGTTCATATAAAGTCATTTACTTTAGTTAAAATACGTCTACCTACTTATATAGGTATGCATTAATAACAATTAGAATAATAAAAGAGAATAAAACTTGAGACAAATTAAAAAGTAGGTATTTCTATTGATATTATTAATTAATAATAATTTACTCAGATTAAATAAGCGAAACCGGTAGGTGACAAATATTGAATTAACTAGCGGTTCATACAAAGTGATTTTCTTTAACTTAGTTTGAATTAATAACAATAAAAATAATCTAAACATTTATTTTTTTATAATAAGTAGGTTTGTTTAATTTCTATATAATATTGGTTTATGAAAACCAAACTGTATGATTTAACAAACCAAAAACATTGAATAATATAGCTTACCAATCTAATTTTAGACTACTTGTTGATTCCTGGGATAACTGAATTGAACTGAAGAAATGAAGGGTGTTTTCAATTAAATGCTTCATCCCTCCAAGCAGGATTGAACTTGTAAACATTGTAATTTATTCAATTCTTTAGAAAGGGATGTCATGATTACTCCATTTTACTCAAAGCAGTAAAGATTAACATTGTAATATGATTTTATAAAATTTACAGGCATATTTTTTTAAAACAATTATTAATTACTACGAACTAAAAGTCAAATTAATTAATAACTAAATTTTTGAAATCATTGGGGAATTGGTCAAAAAATGAAATATTATGTTTATATTAGGTACCTACGTATATTTGGCGCAATCAAGTTGACTGAATTAACTTTTTGCAATAACTTTCGTAATAAACAGGCGAATAATACAAAATCCTATGTAAGCATTGTCTTCAATGAAAAAAATATATAATTTTAAAACTAAGTTTCTATCGGATAAGCAGCAATTTCTCGCATAATAATAAACTATAAAAGTTTTTGAAAGCCGGTGTTTATATTTTGAAGTTTTTGACGTTTCTGACTAAAGATTCTGACAGTAAACCTGAAAATCATACATTTTTATTTGCTTTCACAAAAAAACATAACTAGCCATTCATACTTTTTGTCAATATATTAATTGGTAATACTTAAATTGGACACCCCACCAATATTATTTCATATTACCCATCGCCTCTCAAGTCCCAACGTTTCTCAAATTAGCAATAAAAGTGAAAGAAAATATATGTATAACATTGATATGACGGTGAGTAGGGGCAGTTGGTATAATTCTAGGAATAACGCAAAAGGTGAGGAACAGAAAAGCAATCTTAGGTAGTTACAAGTAATTTATTTTGATAGTCGTGGGGTTAGTCTTAAAACTAGAGTTAATCTTAATTAGACATAATAAATTCAATAAAACTAGATAGGCAATTACTTAAATCTACTTGTAAAGTCTTTGTACTTAAAATTAACCAATTACTTCGTTAAATCTACATAAAAGGTTGTGTTCTTAAAATTAGAGGTTCACTGGCTTATTTGTACGAAAAAGTTGTTGCTTAAAGTTAGAGATTCACTTGGCTGACAGGGTGGAGGAATTATCATTAGAGTCAGAGGCACTTCCCTTTTTGTGATGGCTGTCCAGGGTCCAGTGGCTGCTTTGTATGCAGTGTCCTCGCGTTCGCACTAGGTATTCATGTACCTCCGGATCGGGCGTAGGTACAACGCGGCGATAATCAGAGGCCTGGGCGGTCTCCGATGTTTGATCTCCGAAGGGCGAAGATCAGTTACTTCCTTCTGGGATGGAAGCGTAAAATTCCCTCGTCGTCAGAGGACCTGGGCGGCCTCTCCAAGGAGCGAGAATAGGAACCTTCCTGGGCGGAAGGTTTCACCTGACTGTCTGTCCTGGGCGGACTACTGCAACCGACTCGTGCTTCCTCGGTGGAAGACTGCACCTGACTCGTGCTTCCTGGACGGAAGACTGCGCCCGACTGTCTCCTAGAGCCCTCCGTTGGTTTTCTACCTGTAGGTATTCTTTTATCACCCGCATTGTTCCGCGGGCCGTTCCGTCGGGCGGCTCAATTCCTTTGAGGTGTTTATTTCCGTCCCATAAAATCTCAAAGGAATTGCCGACTTTCCAAAATAACAATTAAGTTTATTTTATTTTTCGATGTAGTAGTTTACAATTTTTTCTAACAATAGGTTCGGCTAGCCTTTGTGCTAAATTATTTTATGGCCGGTCTAGTCTGTGAATTTTTATTATTTACAATGCACATTTTAGAAAAGTATTTCGGTGAATTTGGTCATTTATTTTAAGTATTACAAAAGGCTATATCAACATAATATCGTAATAAAAGGTTAGTTCTATTTCAAAAAACGTGTCGATTCTGAACGTCCGTTTTCAACCAGGGCGATACTGAAAATATGAACTATTCTGTAAATATCTACGTACGCTTGTCTTTTTATGTTTAAATTCTTGTTAATTTTTGTGTTTTTGTTATATTATAAAATTGCTGTATTTTGTTATTTCTCGCACACAATTCAGGGAAAGGAACAATTTTTAAATAAAAATTTTATCCTCAACTCTACAGTAGCAGCAGGAGGACCCCTGACTGCACACTTTACATTGATAAATTTGTGGATCTGTAGGGCCCAGTTCCAAACGAAAGTAAAAATAGGCAAGAACTATTAATATTTTATAACATAAGTAAACTTTTCATACTGGCAACTAAAAATCTTGAAAAGTTTTTTAGCGGTCGCGGATATTTGACATTGACAGAATGTTCGAATCTTGCGTAGCCGAGATTTTCTCCGAGATTGTAGATGCTCAAGATGTTGGAGATATTATTCGATAAATTCATTGACTATGTCCCTGACATTCAGATAAATATTTCGACCTGTGCTTAATTGACGAATGTGACGCCAAAAGAGAAACATACGTAGGCGAGCATTGATATTTTGTATTCTGCTACCATTTCTAGTGTTGGGTAACTAGCCAGAATTTTATTACCATTACCAACTGGTTATTAGGAACTAAATAACTTGCTATAAAACGGTTATTTGGTTATTTTGGTTATTTTGCTATTTTGTTCATTCAGCTATATAATAATAATAATAATGATAATATTTTTTTATTTAATTTCTGATACAATTACAAGTACGTTATATTTAATGCGTAAGCGAAATTACAGGTACCTATTTAATATTTGTAAAACAATATACAAGGAAAAAGAAATATACTAAAAATAAATTCAGAAATATTTAAATAAATTCAGGCAGTGGTGAAGATCGCGTCAATGGGAAGAGATTCTTTCAAGAATCAATAGAATTTCCCTTTTGAATCTCTCCTCACTGACGCAAAATATGTCGATATCCTGTGAGATTTTGTTCAGCAGCAATATACTCCTCCCCACCGGGAGAACCATTGGCAGGTTGGTCCTACAGGTAGGAAGATAGAATAATCTATGACGACGCTGTATTAGATAGTCATCAGGAACATAAAGACTTATGCGTTCCAAAATAGCTGAACTCTCTATAGAGCCTCGCAGTAGTCTAAAAAAGCGGATAGCGGCATACCCCTCTCTTCTGAGCTGCAGGGAGTGAAATCCGAGCATGCCCAGAAGAAAGTTAGTTGGATAAAGCCACGGATAGAGTCCGTAATATACTACGAGTATATAGTATTGGGGAGTGGGGAGCCGAGATGAGCACCGATCAGGAACGTAACAAGCAAGAATAACACTTAGCGGGTGTATAAAATGAAATAAAAATTGTTCTCAAGATTATATTTTCATATTTTGCTACATAGAAATCCTTGTAGAAATAAATAAGTTATCGTTTAAGCAGTAGCAGAACGTTTTTCAATGGTATGGAATAATTAACAAAAATATCACCACCTTATACATCTATCGTACAATTGAATGATGAAATTTTATTTTTTAGAGAGTTGGATAAATAAGATAAAGGTTCAGATTGTATGTCGTGGCGTCTCAAACAATAAGAATTAGAAATACTAGAAATTATTGTTATCACTTGTTTCAATGTTAAATATTTATTTTATCCTCGCATTTAAAAATACCACGATTCCTTGAAAATAATAAAATACATGTAAATTATCATTTAATATTTATATTTGTGTATGTTGTTTCCCAAGTGTAACTAGTAAATCAATCGTTAAATTTAACAAAACATCGTAAATTTCTTGGTAGTATCAAAATACAGTGGTAGATTTGTATACACGCGTGCCGTATTTACTCCCCATAATACTTCTGTGGCAGCGTCGAGGGCGTTTTTACATGGTCGCTTCATACTTGGCTTGGTGGCTAGTTATCTAGTTATCAGTTGGTTATTGGAGTGTGAGGATAATATATGACGCCAGTGTGCATGGAAGAGGAAGCCCGGGACGACCAAGGAAGACATGGCACGATCAAGTGAATCAAATTATTTACCGGTCAGTACCAGTCGTCGTGAGTTCAATTCCTCGGCTGGCTAAGTCCTCAATTTACGACACAAGCAACATCTTCCGCTTACTGTGATGATAGTAGGAGATTTTCAAATATTGTCAGTTTATTCGTAACCGGGGAATATTTGTCTTTCTTTAAAAAATAAAAAAATACTTGAGTCGGGCCATGTCAGAAGTCTTAATAACAGAAGAGAATGTATGAGACGTTGTATGAAAGTGAATGAAGCAAGAAGTGTATGCCAAGATCGAGTTGTTTGGCGGTCCGTCTCTGCCTCCTCTCTATCTCTCTCTGCCTACCCCTGGGAAAATGGCGTGATGGTTAGTTAGTCAGATGGTTATTGGTTATGTAGTTTAAGGTTTCGTCAATGGGTATTACTGGGTATTGGGTAGTTTTCCTCACAAAGGGGGATAGTGCTATATGAACTTTATAGCTCTGTCTCGTTTCGCCTCACGAAAGAAAAAGACAGATATATTTGCAGCATGGAGCCCATATAGCGTTGTCCCTTTTTGTCAAATACACATAACCAAAATAACCAAATAACTGAAATAACCAAATAACCGAATAATCGAGCGGTCGTTAGCATAGCTTCGGGTATTTCGTGGATAACCGTTATAGTTGGTTATAGCTGCCAACACTAATCATTTCCTCGTGGTCTTTCGTAAATTCGTACTATTCGCAGCAGACGTCGTTGCGTCTTTATTCGGGGTCGTCGTCTCTGACGTGTAAACGCCGGTTTTTATTGGATCGCAATTTTCTGATGTAATAGTAACTTAAACAGTCCCTCATCATTCTTTTAATCAGCAGTTTTGAAACTGGGGACATCCCCAGCAACTCAAAATGCAAGAGTGGCTTAAAGTTTCGCTGTTATTGTGCACTTTTGGTCTGGTGAGGGAGATTCGTCCATCTGAACCATATGTGTCAGAATTTCTTCTAGGACCATGGAGGAATATTACAGAGGAAACATTGAACAAGGATGTTTATCCCGTGGCAACATATTCCTATCTATCCCAACTGGTCATTGTTTTTCTGGTGACAGATTATCTGAAATATAAGCCGTTGATTATCTTGTCTGGTAAGCATAATTGTCTTTTTGTTTTAACGCTTTCGTTATCTATTTGAAAAGAAAATAAATTATGCGAATACTGCACAACAATCCCAAGTATTCTGATTCAGTGGAAGTACGCATTCACGGGGTATGTTGTGAGGCTGAAGGGAAGGAAATGGGGAAGAGGAAGGTTGGAAAGTACCTGGCTATTCAGATCTGGTCACCAGACACAATTAATGCCATTTAAAACAACATCTAGATAGTGAATGGTGGTCTACAACCAGGGTGATACTAAGAGTATCCACTGCTCTGTTCATATTTTAATAGTGTTGTGTCCCTGCGAGGCAAGCAGTTATCACACACACCCAAAATCTATCTTACCACTTTGTCCTACTTTAACATTCATACATAATACTGTTTTTATTTTCATGGGTTTGTTACAAAATATTTCCGAATTACTCTCAAGTCTTAATCTCGTATAAATGTTTTTTTTTAAATCTGTAATCCACACTATCTATCAGTGCATATAAAAAGATTTCATTACTTTTTCTATCTAAATAGATTAATTAATATGTATGTATTTATGTCAGAAAATACCTGTCTACTCGTTACATAACAAATTCTTTCATTTCAAGTAAACTCAATGAAAAAGTATTACACAATTAATATAGAGGTTAGTGGCTGAGTTGGTGTCGCGTCTGGCCAGTTTTTTTAATATTTTTTTATATGAATACCTCACAAGAGTCCCAACTGCTCCCAACCGTCTAGAGCTAGTGAGTAATAATAATAATAAGAGTAAATTTCTATAGCGTAGTTTTGTGAAGGTTCACCTCAAGTGCGCTTTACACTAACGAACCTAATATAATTGTAAAATAACGGATATACTGAGTAGTATATCTGTTATTATAGTATATTATTGAAACTACGACCTAAAATATTCATGAGCAGCAGACTCGCTTACATGCACAATTTAGAATAAACTAGGAGTATAAATAATCAAATGTAAAGTACAAATATCAAAAGAGCAAGAAAATCTACACAAAATAACAACCTAATATAATTAGAAAATAACATATAAATTACATGCATGCAAATTAAAAACACAATTTAAAATATTCACGAGTAGCAGACTCACTTAGATGAGCATTTTAGGTATTTTAATGGGTGTTTTTTTACGAGCTTTGAACTTTAAATAATAATACAAGACAGAAGTATTGTTGGAATGAATTTTTTATTATTATAATCTGGTAGATAATTTCATACCATTTATTTTTTAAATTTGATTTCCGGCATATGTCCGCCGCAACTCCGAGTTACATAGTCCATTCGATCAGTCCAATTTTTCAATACTTTTTCCAATAAATCTGGCTATATGGCGTCAATGGTGGCTTGAATATTGGCTTCCAATGCTTCAAGAGTTGCTGGTTTGTCGGCATAAACCAACGACTTAACATAGCCCCATAAAAAGTAATCGAGAGGCGTTAAGTCACACAAACGAGGGCGCCAGTTAACAAGACCACTTCTGGAAATAAAGTTGTCACCAAATTGATTTTGCAATAAATTGATGGTTAAGCGCGCTGTATGATAAGTTGCGCCGTCTTGTTGGAACCAAATGCCGTCGATGTTTAGCTGATTAATTTTTGGAAACAAAAAAATCAGTCAGCATGGCTCGATAGCGCTCGCCATTCACCGTAACGGCAGTTCCTTCCTCATTTCGAAAGAAATAAGGACCGATGATGCCGCCAGCGTGTAAACCGCACCAAACAGTCAACTTTAATGGATGTAATGGTGATTCGTTAATGGCTTGAGGATTGTCTTCGCTCCATATACAGCAATTTTGCTTATTGATGAAGCCATTTAACCAGAAATGAGCTTCATCACTAAACAACGAAGTGCTCTATGAACTTGGCGAACAGATTTATTTTTTTCAAAGTAAATTTCCACAATTTGGAAGCGTTGTTCTGGCGTCAAACGATTCATGATGAATTGCCAAACCTTACTGAATAGAAATGTCAGTACAATTTGACATTCTCAACTGTCAAACCATAGACAACAACCATCAAAACTTCTCATGCAGCTAAATAAACACCCTATACTATAACAATTAGAAGCTAAGGGTGTAAATAATCAAATATACATTAGATACAAATAACAACAGAGCAAGAGAATATTACATGACATTGGCCAGGGTTGACAAAATCCCAGGTTTTTCGAAATTGATTAGTCCAGATGGTTTTTTCGGGTTTTATTAGAAGAAACTGTTGATGAGTTTTTAAATTGTTAATTTTTTTGTAATTTTTGAGAAAAATTATGATCGTTATAAATTTCTAATATATATACATAATGTGTTAGTAGTTATACGTCTATTAAGTACTATTTGAACTTATACTAATGTTTATTGATTACATTTCAAAAATATGTTTAGAATATTGCTTATATTGAAGATTTACGAACAAAAAGGTAGTTCATTTAATATGAACAACGGTACACATAGTAGTATACTGCCCTGTAGAAGCTACAGTTGTAGCGAAATCCGGTCTGCTAGAAGTATGTATAAAAAATAAAAGTGATTTAAACAAAGTTATTTTTTTATTTTAAAATTATAATGTTACATCACAAAGTTACCGCTTCATATAAAAATATAGAAAAAAAATTATATCTTTCACATTTGTTTCATTATTGGGTACCACATTTAATTAATATAAAATAATAATATATTGTATATTTGAGGCACGTTCCAGACTGGTGGATACTCTCAGAATCGCCCTGGTGAAAGACCACTAATCAGAATCGAAACATGTGAAATATCTTTGGCCGTGTTTGGTGACCAAATCTGAATAGCCAGGTACTTCCCAACTATCTTTTGATCCATCTCCTTCCCTTCCGTTTCACAACATACCCCGATGGGGACACCATAGTCCCGCTGGCTCCGGAAGGTTGATGTGTGATGTGTAATACTAGTGCACGAAGCCCCCCACTGGGTCCCAGCAGTTGGGAGTAGTAGGTACTCTTGTGCGGTATTCACATTTAAAAAATTAAATAAAATCACGCTGCTGGGGATTATGTGTTCAGTGGTATAAAGTAATTAGGATTTACACATTTGCTTAGTAATTTCGATGCGATTAAAATTTCTTTCGCAATGTTTCCGAAATTAAATCTATTTTATAATTCCGCATTTTTCGTTTGCCAATTTGTAAAAATAAACGTGAATACAAAAAATGCCCTCGTAAATATTTCAATTAGAATTAAGTTGTGGCAGTTAGACCGGAGTCAAATTGATATTGGAATGGATTCAAATGCATTAAAAAACATTAAATTCGAAGAAAAAATGCTCTGCATGCTTTTCTTTCTTAAATTGTTTTTAATGGGATTAGTTAAATATGTAGAAAGATTTCTAAGTCGCTCATCGAGAATTTAGGTGACCAATACACACTTGTGTGTATTGGTGCATTGTATGTTTTGATGAATTGTGTATATTGGTGCTATTTTCATACAATGGGAATTTGTAGCCGCTAAGCTACTGTAAGCAGCTTGTCGGCAGTGTACTGTGTGTATTGGTGCATTCATACATATGTACTCTTCTGTCATTCTGACAAGAACCGACAGAAGAATTTTATTTATTTTGCCATGTCTTCCCCAGGCGTCTCCAACTTCTTCTATCATTCATTTTTACGTCTTACATTTGCCTGATGCTCCTCTCTCCATCCATACGCTGTGCGTGTCCCAACCATCTGAGCGTCCCTTTCTTTATCTGACTTTATACACTTTCATCCGCTCTGCATTCTTTCTGATTACTTTCAAAATATTTTATAATATTTTTTTAATAACTACCTGTAAGTTATTTCCCAGTTTCACGCAAATTCAACAATATTTTTCTTATTGAACCATTGAAAAATGTATAATAAACAATAAATATGGTGTCTGGTCTTATTTTTTGACCAAGTAAATAGATAGGTATTTCAAAGCTCTATAGCTCATGATGGAAATCACAAACTAAAAATACTTGCATTGACCTAGAAATTTTAAACAGAAAAATTGGATCTTCAAATGCCTCTTGGGGGCGATACCATCCACGTTGGGAATCTCTGATCTACAGTTTCTCGTATCTAGGATGAACGAAGCATGTATGAAGAATGAGTTAATGATGAATGTAAATAAGTCTAAAGTCATGGTGTTTGAAGGAGAGAGTATGAAAGCATTGTGCAATATAGTGTAATATGTACTTTATACCCCAACACGATCTTTTTATCACCCCTGTTCTCCATTGTGATAGCTTTTTGCTCTTGATAAATATACAGTCTCCAATATAGTTATGAATGATGAATACTTGGAGCAGGTGGATGTGTTTGTGTATTTGGGAAGTATGTTTACGAGAGATGGAAAGGCTGATAGGGATATTGAACTAAGGGTAAATGCAGGAAACTCCATAAGTAGAGAACTGAACACAGTTGGCACTGATAAACAATTGTCCAAAGAAGCAAAGGTAGCAGTCCAAAATAGAGTGTCGATATCAACCCCAATGTATGGCAGTGAGGCATTGAACTGGCAGAGGAAGGATGAAAGTAGACTGAATGCTATAGATAAGAGGTCCCCGAGGCGTATGTGTGGTAAAACCATGTATTACTGTAAAAAGTATTTAGATTCGCAAAGAATGTAATACTGATATGAGCATAATGAGTAAAGTTAAGAAGGGGATCCTCATACGGTTTGGGCATGTAGAGCTAATGAACGAAGAAAGGAGTGCAAGGAGAATATACGACGCGAATTTGAAAGGAAGAAGCCGAGGACGTACGAGGAATACATGGCACGATCAAGTGAACCAAATACTTGGAGTCGGGCCCTATCAAGAGTCAAAATAATCTAAGACTATGTTTGAATGTGAATGAAGCAAGAAGTGTGTGCCAAGACGGAGTTGTTTTGGCGGTCCATCCTCTCTGTCTACTCCTATGAAGTAACTGCCTGATGGTTAGTTAGTTTTTTTTATTTAAGGAGAAAATACAGATACAGACAGTAATATTAAAACAATATACAATATCTGGAGAACTCGACTGCATCCTAGCTATTTCTCACTGATATATAAGTGATTAAAAAGTTAGTAAAGAAAAATGGTCCTTACACGCCCAGACTACACTTCTATCAGTTAATCTCTTCAGTATTTTATAAATACTCAAATAATTTTATTACATTGTTTGCTTTCTGCAAACAAATTTGCTCAGCAACTCAATATTATCTTCTTTGATCAAGATTAAATCAGTTGATAATCTTGCAGACGTTATTATAAGATTATTTGATGCAATGATTATAATAATATTTTTAACCTAATGATACAATTATCACTTTGTTTATTTTATTATCCCACTTTATCTTATTGTTATGTGGAAATTTAAAAATAATTTTTATTTCTCATGCCATGAGAAATAAAAGTAAATAAAACTCAGCCAAAATAATCAATAAAGAATACCTATTTGATATTTATCTGTAATTAATTAATCAATGGATATGATGTCAATTTTAATTTTATTGTAACTATATTGGAGTACAGCTTGACACAGACAACTTTGCAGTCAGTAGATACTCTCTTTATCTCCCTGTTGATATACCACCATTCAGAAGCGAAATTTTGCTTAAAATGACTCACCGTGTTTGGTGACCAAATCTGAAAAGTCAAATCCTAATCTTCCTCTTCTATTTCCCCTACCGACTTCCTCCAGCCTCACAACATACCCTACTTGCGGGATGCTCTAGTCCCATTGGCTCCGGACATCTGAGAATCTTATGTCGCGTTCACGTTAAAAATAATACAGAAGTTAGCATATTTTTTCCTAAACTTAAATCCCCTTAAACTTACGGTAATATTACACCTCGCTTAAGGTCGGAATAGTGAAATACTTGACTTATTACCACAGCGTACTGCTGAATATGCGGCATGCAATCTTATTCTCTGTGCAGAATTTATTTTAGAATTAACAAAGTGTTTAATTAAATTGAAATATAGTCTTAACTTTATATAAGAAACAAATTATTATTTTGTTATGTTATGAAATAAAATGTCAAGAATGCTTTAAAATGCTGAAATTATCGCTAATGCATCTATTTTTTACTTAAATAAAAAACCATATAAACTAAATTAGCCATATACGGGATCGGCAATGGTGACACAGCACCGGTCCCCATCTGTGGACGTTATCCGTAGTTATAGGGTTAAACTAAGCTTAAGGTCGGTGCTACGACCCTCAGTTGAGTACGCAATAAATAATTATTTAACTCTTGCACAGCGAGCAATGATCAAGATTCTCTTTGCATAGGTAGTAGTGTTGTTAGTGTATGTCTGGATAATGTATCTGCAGATGGAATGTATTGAAGATCTGCAGATGTTTGTAGATAATTATACCTTGAGGTAGTAGTGGAAGGTAGAAGTTCTGTAGAATAATAAGTTGTATATTTTATACGATGTGTATTTATTTAAAGAAGAATTATAATATTTACTTAAGGCGATGCAATGGCAAGTAATGCAAAATCATGTGTTTTCGGTTTGAGAATTTGATGGCCTAGAAATATCATAGATGATTTAATTAAATACTGCAAGTAGAACATACTTGGGCCTTTCGTTCAACCGGGCATTTTTTGATGTGTCTTTTTAGAAGCCTAGAAAAAAATAAAGTATCAGACATTATAAAAATGTTTAAATCGCTAACTCTCCTACTTACGAACCTCTTTTCCGATATTGTCGTGTTGTTCATTGTGGTAAATTAAGTTTTTTAGAATATGAGCGTAAAACATTTTGATAATTATGTCTGAGCTTTACAGAATAGAATAAAACACGCATTCTGATGATGGTTTTTTTTTGCATAAGTCGAAACATGTGGCCGATGTTAAACGGGAATCTCAACCTTGTCTCCACCTGCATAAGGAGCCTGTGATTTTGTTGGAATTGTAGCCAGTGGACCGCCTTAATTAACTTATAAGTACAATAGAAAATTAGACAATGACAATAATGAAGGATAGCGTGGAGACTACTTTGAGATGTTAAAATGTGAACTAAGAGGAACGGCTTGTTCCCGTTTACATACTATTCTAGTATCCCGGATTGTGGGAAATTTCAAAATTTTGGAAGTTAAGTTCAAATGGCTGTGTAACAAATCGATAATGAGTTAACTTAATTGGTTTCCTAAAATAATGCATTTATTTGAAAACGTCGAAATGCATTATTTTAGGAAACCAATTAAGTTAACTCATTATCGATTTGTTACGCAGTCATTTGAACTTAAGCCGATGGCAGGGATTATAATATTATGAAGGGTTGACGTTAATGGCTTGATTTATAGCAAGGGCTGGGAATATAACATATCTCCCTCCATAAAATGAAAGCAACGATTTTTAAAGTTTTAGTTGCTGTAATTATATTTTAAATTATTTTCATTAGAAAGAATTTGAAGAGGTACATCTTCATTTTCATGATCGTTCAAATTTCTGAATGTTATGTTTGGTTGAATCCTTGTAGTGGATCGTCTAGGGTTATTGCATTGACTATAAATCCTGACACAACATGTATTATCATCATCATTTGGAAAATAAGAATTCACTATTCTAAATAATCTATAACATTTCAATAGTTTGTAAATTATAGAAATAATTAAAAAGGTATACAATGTATAAATAGTAATTTGAACTTTGATGAATGTTTAACTATAAGTGGTTTTGAATTGTATGATTTTTAGTTCATTTTTAAATTGATTGATTTTATGGGATGCTAAATTAAGGTCATCATGTTGCAAGCGTATTAAATGAATGGGTTCAAATTCATTAAGAGTTTCATTATATTTTTTCATATTGCAACAATTGTCTTCAACAATATTTAATGTGGAAACAGGGTTAACATATTCAGTAATGAGATTACTTTTTGCAATTAATTGTGTGAGACCTGTATAGGTTCTACAACTTGAATTTAAAGTTAATATTCCAGTATGGAATAGTTTAATATCAAAAATATTGTTTCTATCTTTGCAATCAATATTTATTTAAGAAGGATGAGAATTAGTAAAAATCCATTTGTTATTTCTAATTGGCTGCCTAAAAGTATGTTGCCTTTAATGATTCTATTGAAACATTCATTAGGTATTTCATTGACATAAGCAGACAATTAAATCATCTCGCATATTGTATCGGAGAAAGTGGATAACACATTTAGATCCTTACATATAAAAATTTCATTAGTAATAGTTTTACAATTATTCTTAAAATTGTCAAGATACACATAAAAAGGTTTGTCCTTTGTAATAACTAAGTATTTATGTTTAGGAATAATTAAGGAAAGGGTATTTGGGATGTCAATGTTTGGAATAGGAGAGGTACTACATGAAAAAGGTTATATTCTTGCAATGTGACTAAAGATAACTTCGTTATGAAGATAAGTTTGCCATCAATATAATATGTAATTAAATCTGATACATTGATTAAAGAATGAATATTTTCAAGTTTTAAAGATAAAGGGAATTCTTTTCCACTTGATAAATTTTTAATGTTAGAGCTAAGTTCGAAATAGAGTTGTTGAGATGATATTTGGATGTAAAATTCCTTGTTTAGAAAATAAAATAGTGTTGATTAAAGAATCAATTCATAAAAGTATTCTGTTGTTTCGAATAGAGAGTTTGTTTGTGAAGTAAGAATGTTTTTAATTTCTTGCATGTTGATTTTATCGTGATCTTCTTTGAAGTAATTATTTATTTTTATTCATAGAATATTCATCATAGTTAAGTTTAGCAAAGGTAGTATTGAAATTTGTAAGTTGATTTTGTAACTTTTAATTGATCTTTCATGAGATTATAAATTTCTTTATCATCTAACATGACGCATTCAATCGCACCATCATTATATTGGACATCTTCGAAATCAAGAGTTCCGAAAACAGCTTTGAATATTTTTCAAACACCATTGATTAAACCGCATTTTGCATGTTGGTTGGAAACAAGAAAAAATTGATTCGTGTTTAACTTTACATATTTTTATAATGTTAAAACCTGATTTTAAAAGATCTTTGCAATTGTCGTTAGGTACGTATGATAACTATTTTGAACATGTGCTTTTAGTTAAAGCATAATTATCATCTAAAATTTGCAATTATCTAGGGAAGGTATTGATATTAAGGTAAGTAATAACTTTCCAATCGTCATTATATACTTTCAGTTTTCCAATTTGATCAAAGAAGAGTCCGTTTCCAGTGGTTATTGGTTAGACGTCTTATGAAAAAGTTAAAATTGTCTTGAAGGACCTAGAACAGGAGAAAAAACTTGATATGGCTTAATTCTGTTTACGTCTTTTTAGTCAATTATTTTCCATTTTAATAGTAAATTTTTGATTGTCATGAATCTGTACAATCTTGTACGGTCTTTTCCAATTAGGAATAAGTTTTTTTTACTTAAAGATTTAGGTTTATTACTATTTTTGATTCAAACTAAGTGATTAATTTTATAAGTATTATTATATACAATACGTTTCCATCATAATACTTTTTTGAAGTTCCTTTAGCATGTCCGATTCTTTCACGGGAAAGTGATCTAGTAATAGTGAATTTATATTTTAATTGATTAAGGTAACTTTCATATGTTGGATTTGAATCTGGTTTTTCCAAAGAGATTGGCAAGATAGTTTCATGTCCAAAGACAAGTTCATATGGAGTGAATTTAGTTGTACGGTGTGTACTTTATTATATGAAAACATGGCTAAAGGAATATAGTCGTCCCAATTTGTTTGGTCGCTATCTATATAATGTGTAAGGTAATCTTTTAAAGTAGAATGAGAGCGTTCCAATGCTCCATTTGTTTGTGGGTGATACACAGTTGTTTTCAAATGTTTCATTTTAAAATGGTTTTGTAGGATGTTTCATTAAATGGCTTGTGAATTGAACACCTTGATCCGTGATGATTGACTTTGGTATTCCGTAATGAGAAAAGAATTTAACTAGGCAATCAGTAACAGTTTCTGTAGGGCTAACCGCATAGGCTTGAGAGAATTTAGTAAAATCGTCTTGAAAGGTGACAATGTACTTATTAGATGAAACAGTTTCGCTAAGTGGTCCGACTATGTCGACCGCGATTCTTTCGAAAGCTTCCGTGGAAGTCGTCATTATTTCCATTGGAGCTTTGTATGCTCGCTTATCAGTTTTATTTTTCTGATAGTGGATACAATTTTTAATGTAATTTTCAATATCATCTTTCATTTATTCCCATCGGTATCTTTCTTTAATCCGACTATAGGTTCTGAAGAAACCTGGATGTCCGGCCATAGGGCTATCGTGACATAAAAAAATTAAAATTACGGGAATTTGTGAAGTTGAAGGGTTTATAATTTTTAAATTTCTAAAAAGATATTGGATGATTTCTTTTATTTTTATAAAATGAATAGAATCAAAAGGGTTAAAAAGTTTAGTAACGTAATTTCAGTTACATGTTTTTCAATAAGTTTAGACCTTAGGTTTTTTAGTGTTAAGAAAATATCTTTACGAGTTGCCTTGTCGAAATAATGAGTTTTAGTAAAGCAATGAAAGTAAGATTTTTTATTATTGATTTTTTTATTATTACTGATTACTGATACTTTATTATTAAAAGTCATTTCCTCAAGCCTCTGGTAGTTTGGTTTCGGTTTCCTCCGTATATATATATTTTTTAATTTTTTATGTGAAGTACGTTATTGCTGAACATAACCCGACTCCTGTCTTAAAATGTTACTATTTTTGTAGTAATATTGTGAATGTGTTATTTTTGTATAGCCATATGTATACTGTATAATATTTTGTAATTTTTTTATGAATATGCACCTAAGGAGTACTGTAGGAGTAGTATTAAGAATAAGCTGGAATGTATGTAATATGTTAAGAATGTGTAAATAGAATGTAAAAGTAGCACTGTAGGATACCACTGAATGGAGTTATTTAATAATTTTTAAGTTTATTTATAGTAAAGCGCACTTGAAGTGAAACAACACAAAACTGCGCTATATAAATGCTTTGTTATTATTATTATTACTGAGTTTCTCTGGACCGCCACAAGCAGACGTCAGCATATCATTGATAACTCCCCAATAAATATTTCAGGAAGTGACATTACTCCGAAGACTTGTGTTAAATTACTTGGTGTCAATCTGGATGCAGACTTTTCCCTTAAAAGTCAAGTAAACAGAACTGTCAGTACAGGGTTTTTTCAATTGAGGCAAATAAAGGCAGTACGGAGAAACCTGCCAACAGAGGCAACTAAACTGCTTGTCAATTCATATATTGTGTCACGTCTAGATTACTTCAACGGAATATATGCGAGTCTCCCCAAATACCAAATTAACAAATTGCAATCAGTATTCAGCAAGACTTATCACCGGCGTATCTAAATATTCTCACATTTCAGAGCATCTCAAAAATCTCCACTGGCTCAAATGTCCTGAAAGAATCCAGTTCAAGCTCTGCTGGATGGTATTTAAGTCACTTAACGGAATGGCTCCGACTTACTTATCAGAACTGTGTATTCCCGAAAATACCAACTCACGGCAGTCCACCCTTAGGTCAGCATCATCATCAGTTATCGGCAGGTTAAAGGAACCAAAGCGCACACCTAATACTAAGTTCGGGGATCGTGCTTTCGGAGTGTCAGGACCAAAAGCCTGGAATGAACTGCCGCATGACTTAAGAATTATAAAAGACTCAATAGAATTCAGAACTAAACTTAAAACACATCTTCTCAGACAATCGTATCCATAAATTGAAGAAATTCACCTGTAAATTGCTTAGCTAGGCTAGCCGGTTAGTAGTTACCTAAAGTCATTAAATAAAAAAATTCACACATCGGTGCGCAAATGCGTCCACAGCCCGCAACACTGTAAATAACCAAAGTGTAAAATAAAAAATAAAAAGTTAATATTTATTAAAAGCTTCTTACGATTTTTAAGGAGCAACAACTAACCATGTAAAACTATCATCTCTATAAATAAATTTTCTCATAAAACTGTGTTCATCTGAAGCGACCTGCCAGGAAAGTATGTTTTTCTGTATCTGTTTGTACATAATTAGTTAAGAAATATTTGTACAGCGCCCTTGAGGTGATTTTTCACAAAAACGGCGCTATACAAATCATCCAATTATTATTATTATTTAAATGAAAAATACCAAATTAGTATCAAAATTAGGTCTTTTTTAAAAAAATTTTGAAGTTTAGGACTTATGTAATTGAACAATAAAGTAACAAATAAATCAACAGTTTTCTTATAATATTCTACTTATATTCAAATTCTAACTAAGAAATATTAATGTAACATTATAATTAATAAAAGTAATTACCACTTAAATAAGGCACAAATAGGTAAAAAACGGTAGTATCAAAAGAGTATACTTAAAACTAAAACTTCATCATTTTTCAAAAACGTTTACAGGTGAATCAAATTTGTAGAATACTCTATTCCCTTTTAAAAGTATATTTGGATTAGGGAGTTTCTTTATCACCTGGTCCATTGAAATATCTGCTACATCGTCTTGATTGAATCTAAATCCTTCCACTGTATAAAGCTGATAATTTCAAGTCTATGTTTGCGTGGTTAATACACCAACAAGTATTACGTTAATTAATTTTGGGCATAACAATCCAAAAAGGTAGCCTACAAAAGGTTTGATAACTCAGTTTGAAATTGCTGTTCTGTTGGAATTTCTTGTATAAACCCAGTAACGAATCAAGCATGTATCGTTTTTGTTTCCGTACTTGTTTCCTAGTAATGAATTCTTTCTTTCCCATTCCTAGTCTACTATTAGAATCATCCTCATAGAAATTCACAACAGCCCTAGCACATTCATCTGAAATTTAGTTCTTCCTAACCAGTCCATGAGATATTTTTGCCTTTTTTTACTCTTTTATAGGTTATTACCCCTGTCTCTTCCATTCGCCATAGCTTATATTTATCAACGAGCTTTGCTGATGCTATTTCGGTTAATAGTCTTTTTTCTTTTATTGTTTTCATCTCTGAAAAATTCTCTTGTAATTTCTCTTTGTATACCTCACCAAATAGTTCCCTTTTGACAAGATCTTTCTTAGATTCTGGAGTAGCTGCCATTTTCCGTAACTTTGTGTTTGGTGTATTTTTAGACTTTGCATTTTTATTCTTCTTTAATCTCGATAGGCGTTACTTGTACTTTAATAGTTTATTTTTTAGGACTCGAATTTCCTCATCTTTTTTCTTTATTTTGTATCTCAGCATCTTCTCTCTGGCGTATTTTCTCTCTTATATGAGTTTGTTATATTTTTTAATACTTTTTCTTATTCCGACACTTGTTGTAATGCTCTCTCCACTTCTTCTTTGCTTCTCGGTGTTCTCGTGGAGTCATATCCTTAACAAGCTTTCTAGTCTTCTTTTCTTTTTTCTTAAGGTATTTAAGACGTTCTTTCTCTCTAAGTTCTCCCCTTTTCTACGGATTGTTTTTGTTACGCTCGGCTTCTCTTTTTCTTTCTAAAATCTCTTCCTTAGAGAGTTTCTTCTTTCTTGGCGCCATGCTCAAAAGATATATGTACCTAAACAAAGATAAACATATAAAGAAAGTCCCCTGGAAGCGAAAACAGTCCCCTGTTCTGTTATAATAATAATAATAATAATGTTTTTATTTAATTTCTAATACAATTACAAACATGTTATATTTAATACGTAAGAGAAATTACAGGTACTTATTTAATATTTGTAAAACAATGTACAAGGAAAAAGAAATATACTAAAAATAAAAAAAAATAAATTCAGAGATATTTAAATAAATTCAGGCAGTGGTAAAGATCGCGTCAATGAGAAGAGATTCTTTCAAGAATCAATAGAATTTCCTTTTTGAATCTTTCCTCACTGACGCAAAATATGTCGATATCCTGTGAGATTTTGTTCAGGAGCAATATACTCCTCCCCACCGGGAGAACCATTGGCAGGTTGGTTCTACAGGTAGGAAGATAGAATAATCTATGACGACGCTGTCTTAGATAGTCATCAGGAACATAAAGACTTATGCGTTCCAAAATAGCTGAATTCTCTATGGAGCCCCGCAGTAGTCTAAAAAAGTGGGTAGCGGCATACCCCTCTCTTCTGAGCTGCAGGGAGTGAAATCCAAGCATGCCCAGAAGAAAGTTAGTTGAATAAAGCCACGGATAGAGTCCGTACTCCCTCATGTAAAGAAATCTCAAAAACTTTTTCTGAACCCTCTCTAACATGAGGGAGCACCCCGTCTCGTGAGGATTCCAAATAGCCGACCCACTCTCCAGCCTACTACGGACTAAAGAAAAGTATAATATTCTAAGAGTACGAAGAGTACTCCCGAAGAGTACTACGAAGAGTACTCCCTCATGTAAAGAAATCTCAAAAACTTTTTCTGAACCCTCTCTAACATGAGGGAGCACCCCGTCACCCGCACTCCCGAAGAGTACTACGAAGAGTACTCCCTCATGTAAAGAAATCTCAAAAACTTTTTCTGAACCCTCTCTAACATGAGGGAGCACCCCGTCTCGTGAGGATTCCAAATAGCCGACCCACTCTCCAGCCTACTACGGACTAAAGAGAAGTATAATATTCTAAGAGTACGAGTATCCCGAAAAACCCTCACGGTCCGAATGACGAATCCTAACATTTTTAATGCAGATTGACATATCCATTATGGTGCAGGGGACTGTTTAATTTGATTTCATTGGAAGGTAGCACAAAATATGATTAAGTTATGTTATTTTGTTGTACACGGGGAATATTTATCTACTATAACAAAATAAAATTTCTGAGATATAAATAAAATACATCAAAAGAAAATGATAATAATTCTGACCAGAGGACTGTCGACTGACGGGTTTCTCGGAGAGACGCTCGTGTAACACTAAACAAAATGGCGTCTGGGCGGTTTTGGTGACTTCAGGTCGTTTGTATTTCGTTACACGCATCAATGCAATAGTTTAAGCTGTAGACTACGTGCCGCGTAATTTAAAATATAGGCAGGGGAACTGTTCACACAATGCTGAGACAAATTTTAATTAACTTTTTTAGTTTTATAAACATATATAATCATAAAAAGGGCAATTCTAATAAACAGTCATGTAATATCATTCAAATAATGAAATAATTTAATTGATTCCTAAAGTTATTATTTTCATTATTTTAATCTGAAGCAACTATATTGCTCTGGTGACATATCAGAGGACTGTTTTTTGAGCATTATAAAGACGTTTTTGATATAAAATTATTTTTAATCGATTCTGTATGCTGAGTACAACTAATTATCTTTTGAAGTTAACAGCGAAATATATAATATTCTATACTTTTTTTTATATAATATCCGACTGAGGCAACGAGTTGCCCAGATTACATCCCCACTCCATCTAAAGATTTGGATTCATGTATACTATATAAATTTTTTGATAATTTTAAAAGTTCATCAGTGTCTGAACAGTTCAATAATATTTCAGCACAGAAAGGGTTTTGATCATCTAGATCAGTGGAAGTTGGATATGCCAAATTTTTAGACATTATTTATGAAGAATGAATGGAGTTCATTAAAACTAAATATATTTGGTTCATTTTTATTACAATAAAATCTTAAATATTTTTCGTAAATGTCATTATTAATATTATTATCTTCTAGAGATATTGGTGATGTATTATCATCAAAATTATTTTTTATTTCTAAGTTATTCATTGTTGAATTATTTAGACAAGTTTCTAAATCGTCGACATTTATTTCATCGAAACATGGTTCATTTAAGAGTTCATCAACAATATCTGGAGATGGTGAATTTTCCTCTTCGGTTATCATATTTATAGGAATACGAGACAAACAATCGGCATTAGAATTAATTCTACCTGGTTTGTATTCAATTTCGTATTCATACTCTTCTAATTTTAATCGCCAGCGTAACAGTTTGCTACTGGGATTGGTAACATTCATTAATCATTTTAATGGTCTATGATCAGTATAAATTTCCTTCCAAAAATATAAGGACGGAAGTGTCCAACAGTCCAAACAATGTCTAAAAATTCTTTTTCATAGGTACTGTAATTACCTTCTGCATTATTTAAAGTTCTGGACGCATAAGATATTAGTAAATCTTCTCCGATTTTAAAAATTACATGTTATTGAATAAAAATACAATCATTATTTTTATAAACAATAATTATTAATCTAAAACACTCATCCAAATTGAAAAAAACCTTCCGAGCAAAGATAAATGTCGCCGGCAGGACTCGAACCCGCACCCTTCTAATGTCCGGTTAGATGCTCTACCGTTGAGCTACGTTGGCTTATCGCAAACCCGCCAAGTTAATCAATATATACTAGTGTTCCATTTTTAATAATTACTGTTTTTTATTATATTTTCACCTGTAAACAACCAACTTTATTAGTATGAGAGAGGCTTATAACGGCTAAATCCCTCAAATAGATGGCGTCGAGACAAATTATGTCTACATTTTATTGGTGAAAATTGCTTTGACTTGTCAATATTTATTAATTGATAAACTAAAGTTCTTAAAAACTTAAGACAAGATTTTTGTGCATAGCGCAAAGGGTAACAATTATTATTTTTATAAACAATAATTATTAATCTAAAAACACTCATCCAAATTGAAAAAACCTTCCGAGCAAAGATAAATGTCGCCGGCAGGACTCGAACCCGCACCCTTCTAATGTCCGGTTAGATGCTCTACCGTTGAGCTACGTCGGCTTATCGATTATTAATAATTATTATTATTAATAATTATTGTTTATAAAAATAATAATTGTTACCCTTTGCGCTATGCACAAAAATCTTGTCTTAAGTTTTTAAGAACTTTAGTTTATCAATTAAAAATACAATCACTTAGACAAATATCAACGAAATTTAATGATTCTTTTTGCAATTAAACATAAAGAATGGCATCATTTGCACCTAATACAAAACTACAACTACAAAATATGTTAAAATATTAAAAATTATAAAATTATTCACTTCACAATTGTGTTTTCCCACCCAAAGTCCATGTAGTCCGTTCTTACAACGGGCGTCGGGCACATATGAGGAAAATTCACTTTCATTTGCATTTTATTGCGGTGGACAATAATGGCACATCTGTCATCACTGTCTCCATTTGTCAGATCAAAGGTCTTGACGCCCGTTATGTTGGTGTCATTTTATACATCGTCCGTTATGGAACTAATATCCGACATGGGGAATTTTATCCTGGTGATTCAATTTATTATAACAGGATAAACAATAAATATATCAAGACACACGCTGACCGCAATATGCCACTTTCAAATGGAACGCATGTTCTTCTGAGGATCAACAAACACACACTGAAGAATGCAGCGCCGGAGCGCTGCGTCGCAACTTACATAACAAACGCTTGCACCGTGATAGCGCTGCACCGCACTTTAATGGTTAATTAGAACAATTCTGTTAGATTCAATCGAATTTTTCGATCTACTTATGCCATTTATGTCTATAATTTTGCTTGAATTTACAGAAGTACCTTCGCCAAGACAGTGAGTCTTGATGATGGATACGGCTGCCACTGTGTCGACAAGAAAATGCCTTTTAATAATAGTACCATTTGAAGGTATTTGAAAAATCACATGACGCAACGTATCGGATTGAGATGGCGAATAATGAATAATTTTATTAATTATTTAATTTTTAATTTTATTAGATGTTAACATGGAACGTTTGAATACCAGGGGTGTTAGTTGAAGTTTGCCGGTTTTACTCATAGATGTCGCTAGAGATATGTATACATTTCTGTGATTTGGCATCTATGTCATATTTTTCTATGGACATTAACCCTCAAAAATACACAAGTTACATTCTGCCAAAATAATAGTGTCATAGTTGGTTACCTCAGTGAATATGTCGAGTTTCGTTCCAAGTAAATCGCATTTGCGGCATTCGTTGCTTTTCTTATTTCATCAAAAGAAAAAAGCAGTTGAAGCTCATCGGTTGCTGGTAGAAACTTATGGTGAACATGCTCCAGTGATTAGAACATGTGGACATGGTTTCGTCAATTTAAAAGTGGAGATTTCGATTTAATGCAGACAATGAACATCCTGGTGCAACGAAAAAGTTCGAAGACGAGGAATTGCAGGCGTTATTGGATGAAGACCCAACCCAATCACAACAACAATTGGCCCCAACACTTAATGTGACCCGAGGAGCAATTTGCCAACGTTTAAAAGCCATGGGAAAGATCCAAAAGTATGGAAAATGGGTACCACACCAAATGAACGAGAGACAAATCGAAAAAACCGCCAAACCGCCTCATACAGCTAAAGTAGTGAAGAACACCCTCAAAGCATTGAATTGGGAAATATTATCGCACCCGCCGTACTCTCCAGACCTTCCGACCGACTATCACCTTTTCGCATCGATGGGACACTCGCAGAGCAGCGCTTCGCCAATTTTGAAAAAGTCGAAAAATGGCTGAATGGTTTTGTTCTAAAGAGAAATTTTTGGGAATGGTATCCACATTTGCCTCAAAGATGGGCAAAGTTCGTATAGAATCCGATGGTCAAATACTTTGAACAAAAAAAATTGAGATTCCCTTGAGAATTAAGCGTTTTCTTTATTGAAAAAACCGGCAAACTTCGACTAACACCCCTGGTACTCCTGAGCCTAGCTCGTGACTTACAATAGATCGGCTTGCGGATCTACTCACTACTGCAGATCTGGAGTTTAAAGGATTTACTTTAGAATCATTTTTCATTGGTAGGGAAGACGAATTAGGAGTTGCAGAGATGTTAGGGTTTGGATTTTCATTTTTTAATTTTAATATTCTGCAATCTTCTATTAAGTAACCAGGTTTTACAATACCTGCACATTTTATTATTATAATTTTTTCCCAAATTTGGACTAAATGTTTTATTATTGTTATTATTATAACTTGGTCCCGAATTTGGGTCATAAGATTAAAATTATTATTATTTTTTACGAACGAACATAACTTTTTCCACATATCGTATATGTTTTCATGTTATTATGATTGATTTTAGAAGAATTCGAAAGTTTATTAATTCTCTTTTCTTCTAAAGAAATTGTAAAAGCTTCGTTAAGATCTTTCGGATTACGTGATCGCAGTATCGTTGCGATAGATGGGTTTGTTCCGCACATAAATGTTTGCATATTACATTTCTTGTATGCTGGCTGTTCTGCCTAACATTTCTGAAGGATCTTTATTATTTGGATTAATTGATACTAAAAGGTTTTTTTATGCAATTTCCGATACGTGAAATATATTGGGGTACACTTTCGTTGTGAAATTGTTTACAATTTTGTAACTCAAGTAATAAGTGTGCATAATGTTTACGCTCACCAAATGATCTTTTCAAGAGATCTTTTAAATCAGACCAACTATTGGTAAGATGGTTGGCACAGATAACTTCTGCTTGGCCTTCCAATGAAGTTAAGATTAATAAAAGCAAGGTATTTTGTTGATTAGGTGCAGCTAACGCCACAGCTCCATCACAATTACTTTTAAATAAAACGGGTAATGGTAAAATTGTTTTGTACGAGAAAGAAGTAGTTGGTGTGTCATTCATTTTGAAATGATTTTTAGTATTTATTATTAAAGAAAAAGAAATTTTATGAGAATTAATTGAATGGAATTTAATGCAATTTAATATGTGAAACTGTTAAAATTATTATTACACTTTGTAAAAGAATATGAGTATTTACTTTAAAAGTAAATAAATTTAGATATTCACTAATTCACGGTTCACGGTGTATATAGTGTGAAGAAATTACATTAATTGTGAAAGTTCCAAAGGATGGTAAAAAATAGGATAAAAATTTCTATAGGACAAAAAATTTTTATGTACTCACAGTAGAAGAAGGACGAGTTACCAATTTATACTGCAATGTAGTGAAGTGATGATCTTGATTCTCATCATCGGAGTTGACACGTTTGGATCTTTGGCTGTTTGAAGAACTGAGGTTCACCGAAGATGTTGTTTGTCGCTCGAGGCTTTCCGCGATCTACGTTGTTGCCGGTTTCTTCTCTAGGTTACGTCGATGTCGTGAGGTTGACTTCAAATAGAGTCGTCCCTGCTTTCCGAAGATGTTAAAATGTGAACTAAGAGGAACGGTTTGTTCCCGTTTATATACTATTCTAGTATCCCGGATTGCGGGAAATTTCATAGAGTTGTCCAAATGAATTTTCTTAATTGGTTTTCTAAAATAATGCATTTATTTGAAAACGCCGAAATGTGCAAAGAATTTACGCTTGATTTAAGCCAATGGCAGGGATTATAATATTATGAAGGGTTGACGTTAATGGCTTGATTTATAGCAAGGGCTGGGAATATAATATGTTTTCCCCCATAAAATGAAAGCAATGATTTTTTAAGTTTTAGTTGTCGTAATTATATTTAAAATTATTTTCATTAGAAGATAGAACTTGAAGAGGTATGTCTTCATTTTCATGATCATTCAAATTTCTGAACGTCATCATTGGTTGGATCCTTGTAGTATATTGTCTAGGGTTATTGCATTGATTATAAATCCTGGCACAACATGTATTATCATATATAACACCGGCTTAACTATACAATGCTGAATTTTATTGGCGCATAAGAATCATATAAGTAAGACCGAGTTATTATATTTCAAGCTTATTATATTTAAAACGTTTTTTGTATAAATCAACAAAGAAAGTAACAACATTATCATAATACATACTAGTTCTAATTATTACAGTAATCTCTCATAATCTAGATTTTTTTTTTATCAGAGGTGAAGAGATAACATAACTAATTATGGAAGTATAATCACACAGAGTTACCTCACAGACAGATGTAGAAGAAATTGTTCCAAATCTATGATATTGACTGATAAATATAAAAATAAAAAAAAGATTTTTTTTTGCTTGCCATTGCATGATGTTAATAAGGTTTCATATGCTGATATCAATAAAAATTATTTTGTATTTTTTTTTAGAATTGTATCCGAATGATTAGATTTGTGCATGATATCAAATTTTTATTTTGATACTATGCATAAAAACTTTAAAAGATCGGTGATTATATTTGAAGATATGTATTTATTATTAATAGCATATTTGCACAGTATGAAATAATATATTCAGAATGATCTATTTGCTGCGTATTAAGAATTAATTTTATTTCGATGATGAAATATTATTTTGATGAAATATTATTTCATATTAACACATTTGTGGACATAGCGTCTATTGGCGTCGTTTTTGAGGAGTTGTGGTAAGATACAACGTACAAACGTGTCTTTTAGTTAGGGACGCGATATGACAGCAGACAGGGAGTAAAGTTTTGTGTTGTACTGTTATGTAGCCTGTATATTTGTGTTACAACGCGATCACTTCTATACTTGATAGTGTGACACGCAAAGACCATAGGCGGTCCTCTTTATGTGTCATATCACGAACGCCTGTGAGAAGTTAGTTACAAATAGATAGGCAATACATAATTCATAAAATATCTTTTTGATAATAAATTATGCAGGGTATCAGTACATACCTGACAGACTTAGACCAGCGATTTCTAAGCTTATTTTGATTTTTTTTTCAATTATAAACAAATTCTTTCACATTTCACCACTGACAAAAACCTAATGCCAGACGCTTGTACCATCTATACGCACCGTTTCTTATTATACAATGCTATGGGAATGGGATGGTGCATTGAAAAATGTGATTACATTTTTATCTTTTTAGTAAATAATAAAAATCAGCCTTTATTTTGTGAATTTCCACATTTGTTCCACGGTCATTCATGGGTTTACACACATACTCCTCGGTGATCTCATTTCTCAGTCTACTTTAATTTTTTTCTCTGCCAGTTCCATGCCTCACTGCTATACATCGGGGCCCTTGAGGTGATTTTTCACAAAAATGGTGCTATACAAATCATTAAATTATTATTGGTATCAGTACACCCAGTGTCGTGCATAGAGTTTGTAATCAGGGTAGGCAGTAGGAAAAACAGTGAATTGAATGATTTAAAAAAAAATTACCCCAGACACCCTTCGTGCAAGTCTTCGTTAAGAATGGCCAAGCTACTGACTGTGGCCTGTTGGTTAGAATTACCTAAGTAACATCAAATATCCAAATAATCGCTTTATTTATGCATATTACAAGCCAACTATTGGATACGTAAAATTTCCCCCTCTTTCCCGCTAAATAAACATTGACAATATTTTGAATGAAAACCAACATGATATTTCATTAGTTGTTGTTCTAATTAATAAATGCACCAACAGATGGCACTGATTGCTATATTTGCTGGTTTTGCCGAAAAGCACTGCAATGCATAATGTAATAGATTCAAAAGTTGAATCTGACTTGTACGTCATTTTGCATAATTAGTTCCTGCCTGTGACACATTATAGCGGTGCATTCCGTGGTTGGTACTTCGCCCGTATTTTTGAAAAAGATTAATTTTTTGCAATAATTTTATACATGTTAATATTGTTTATTTTTATGCGGGTAAGGTAGGGCAGGCAGTGCTTACGCACCTATATGGACAGCACACCTCTTGAGTACACTATTGTGGACTGTTAGCCTAGATTCTCTCGACAACTTTTCCTCAGCAAATACATACTTTTAATCTGTGTATATTAATAATGATTATTCAATTACAGGCTTTTGCGGGATAATAGTGTACTCCATATTGCTATGGACGGAGAGCTTGGCATGGCTACAGGCATCGCAGTTCTTCTATGGTCTGTACATGGCCACAGAAGTGGCGTATTACACCTACATGTACGCGAAGGTAATATCAAATTTTAACAAATACTTAGTTAGTTTTAACATTTACTCTATCAGTGGGCCCATGTTTCCCTAAAAATCATTTGTCTGAAGTTTGTAAAACTTTTACGCATGGGAATTAATTTATATTTACACAATATTTTAAGCGTATTAACCCTTTCAGATCTGAATTAAAACTGGCAATGTATTAAAACATATTTAATGCTTGAAAAGATTTGTACATTTTTTTAAAAATTTTGTGTTTTTTTTTTTCAATACAGAGGTTCCCAACCTTATTTGTTTCACTGCCTACTTTTGGACTATATTTTTCATCAGCTTCCTTCCCCCCATTTCTTATGTGACAATGCGAAGAAATCTAAATATATACACTTTGACTGAGAGATAATAATTCTCATTTCCGCGGTTAACTCTATACACCGATACGATTTTCACTACCACTGTTCTCGATTATGATAGCTTTTTGCCCATGATAAATATTTATATGCATATTTTATATATTATATTATATAGTACATTATTGTTCACCTGACAACAGGTCCCGAGAAA